>JBBCBC010000016.1:9261035-9508208 GCA_037126765.1 Stenogyne calaminthoides | reverse complement strand
AATTGACTAAGAGGATCATCAGATTAAGCACGAAGCGGAAAGATAAATCATCCTTTGAACACGAAGAAAGAAGAAGTCGGTCACTTCCTATGATTGGGTGACTCGGACTCGAATAAAAAAGTTGGGATGGAAATCAGTGAGACTCGGAAAACCAACACTCAAAGGTGACCAATCTGAGCAGGACCCAGTTGGACTCGGTATGTGATGCCAATGAAGATGTAGTCACGGTGAGGCAAGTCTGAATCTATCAACCAAAGGGAACAAATGTCTCCATGACGATGTTACGAATAGAATCTCCCGAGGAAGATGATTCCCTTTCTCCTTTTTTTGTTTCTCGAGATGTTGAACTAAGCCCGAACCTAACATTTCAAATGTTGAGGATCTTCTTGAAGCAAGGGAACATCAAGAAGAAAATGGTTAGATAGTCATCCTACAAGTCGGTTATGGGTGATCTAACCGGCGAAGGTGTTAAGACAAGAAGGTTCCATGGTGAGAGTGCACTATTCTACCGCTTCTGTCGGAGAAAGAACCTCGCGAGATTGGTGAAGCTTTTACAAGATTCTCATTGGATTCTTTCTTTATCAAGATGAAATTTGAATCAATTCAAGGAATGAAGTATGGGAGCTAGTAGATAGACCCGGAAAGGCACAATGTCATTGGAACCAAGTGGGTTTTCAAGAATAAAGAGATGAAAACAACAACATTGAGAGAAACAAGGCAAAAGGTTAGACAAGGTTATTCGAAGAAGGCTTGGATTATGATGAAACTTTTGCACTGTTGCAAGACTAGAAGCCATTAGATTGTTTCTTGCATATCTGCCCTACATGAAGTTCTGATCTATCAAATGGATGTGAAAAAGTGCATTTTCTGAATATATGCTTAAAGAAGAGGTTTATGTGGAACAACCTCCACGGTTTCAAAGCAGAATGACCAAGTTTCTGAGCTCGAGAAAAAAGCTTTTGTATGGTCTTAAGCAAGCTCCCGAGCATGGTATGATACTCTTTCTCGTTTCTTCTTGACCATGGTTTTGTCAAAGGATTTGTTGATAGAACTCTGTTCGGGATAGAGGATGGAAAGATATTTTTACTAGTTCGGATATATGTTGATGACATCATTTTGGATCTCCAAACCATCAATTTGTGTGAAAAGTTTTCAACAATCGATGAAAGGCAAGTTTGAGATGTCAATGATGGGAGAGATGAATTTCTTTCTAGGTCTTCAAGTGAAACAATCAAAGGAAGGAATCTTCATCAACCGTGCAAAGTACACCGAGATCCGATTGCAAAATATGGTGTCTGATTGCAATCTTGATTAGGATTCCTATGAATACTAACTACAAGATGGATCCCGATTCGAAGGCAAATCAATAAGCCATACCGATTATAGAGGAATCATTGGATCATTGCTCTATCTCACAACAAGTAGGCGGATATAACATTTCTTTGTTGGGATATGTGCAAGATACAAAGCTAATCCTAAATTTAGTCACATGGAGGTCGCCAAAAAGATACCGAGGTATCTTAAGGGGCGCGATGAATAGAGGATTATGATATCCGGTGATGATAACCTTGAATTAACTGGTTACTCGGGATGCCGATTATGGAGGTTCAGAATTGACAGAAATCTACTACGAGAACTTGTCAATTTCTAGGGAGTAAGTCGATATCTTGGTTTTTGAAGAAAGCAGGACCTCAAGAAGAACCCAAGACTCTTGAAGCGGAATACATGGTGCGGCAGAATTTTCAAGTTGTGCTCGATTCTTTCGCTCGGACAACAATTGAGGATTATAAAGTTGTAGCCAATGAAGTACCAATATTTTGTGACAATAATAGTGCCATTGCTATTTCACAAAATCCGGTTATTGCACACACGGATGCAAGCATGTGGATATCGACATCACTTCATCGAGAGATCATGTCGAGAAAAAATGACATAAGGATGGAGAAAATTCATCTCGATAGGGAAAAGAGCCGATATCTTGGATTAAACCTTTCGTCAATCAAGATTTGTGAACTTTCGATTGAAGTAGGGATCTTTAGAACCGGTGTATAGAGTAAAATCCCAAAAAATTGAAGGTTTTCGGATGCATGAAGTTTTCTCGAATTCTCTTGAGAAGCTCAGGATAAAATGGAAATCTTGAATCGAGTCTCAAGAAACTCAGATTTTCATGAAGGTCGATTTAAAGATTATTATCGACATTTTATCAAGGTCGATTTTCGATAAGACCGATAGAGGAAATTGGTGCGAAGAAGTAATGACTCATGCGACTCATTTATTGCTTAAGTAAAATTCAAGAATCATTTGCAATAAATACAAAACACCTAAGGAATGTTTTTGGGCGGGATCATTTTAAATTTCGAAGAAGGTCAGCGATCATTTAATGCTCTACTACATTAATGACAAATGAGGATGTTTTGGCGACTTACTTTTTCGGAGATAAATGGGTTCATATACCCGATTGACCGGAGATTAATCTCAACCATTGCTTTTCACCTAACCAACACGATTCCCCACGATCTCGAAAGCTATATAAACCCCAATCGACCATTCAAGCCAAAATTTTATCAAACCCTTCGTTTCCCCAAATCCTCTGCCAAATAAAATCCCTTCATTTTAAAAAAAATCCCAAAATCCTAAAAGCTTTGATGGTCGAGTGGGAAAACCCATTTTGCACGTGCGGAAGCGAAAACATTAAGTTCGATGCATATAAAAACAGGGGTGAGGGTAGAGTGTTTCCAATTTTTAAACTTTGGAGCTCATGTGTGTTGTGTTTTGCTTATAATCAAATGCATATGACAAGTATAAACATAAAGTAGTAAATTAACGCGGCCAATATATAGTGGTTAGGACATGGGGTCCTACATCCACTCTCCCTCTAGGGAAATTCCTTCACGGGACTTATCACCCTCCACGGGATTGCTTTATAGATATTTAATGAGAGCTCACACTGAACCGGACTTATAACCCTTTCTCGGGTTCGCCTCGGGACTTATCACCCTCCCAGGGATTGCCTACAGATGTTTAACGAGTTCACACTCCAGCGGGACTTATCACCCTCACTCGGGGGATTGCCTAACAACTACCTCACTTCACCATGGGTTTGGTTTTGGTGTTGTCTCCAACTATGGTGAGATTTTCCCTTACAATGATTTAGCCTCAATGCTAAGGTTGGGAAAATCTCTAAGCTTAAGATACATCATGGGTTGCTTAGGTTGGGTTCTAGAACACTCTTTGAATATATTTGTATATCTATAGACTTGTGTTCTAGGGTGGGAAAACTTAACTCTCTTTGGCTCAGCGTCGTTCTTTATCTTCTCTTACGATTTTGCCTGACTCATCGGTTTAACCGGAACTCATCTTACTCATCGATCTCGATCGGTCTACTTTCTTGACCTCGTCTCCGATCTCGATCATCTTCTTCCGATTAGTGAGTTCCCTCAACTTGTTCTCTCGTTCCCTCAACTTGTTATATGTAAATTAGCTTCAATAACACAAGTTGATAATGTTTTGGCATAATTCATCAAAACTAAAATATCCCAACAATTTCCCCCTTTTTTTTGATAATGGCCTTAAAACATTATAATATATGCATTTTTAAAAAGCGGGTTTTTTTTTAAAAAGATCGATTCAGTGGTCACTCACGAAATTAGTGAACCTTTTGAACTCCCGCTCGATACCACTTGATGGTATCGGATCGAAACGAGTTTTAAAAAAATCAACTTTCGGCGATCACATTGAAAAGGTGATCTTTTGAGCCTAAATACTCGATACCAATTGATGGTATCGGATCGAGACAGTTTTAAAAATAGATCCTTTCGGCGATCACATTGAAAAGTAATCTTTTGAGCACCGCTCTGATACCAATTGATGGTATCAGATCAGAGACAGGTTTTAAAAAATAGATCTGCTCAGGCGATCACATTGAAAAGTAATCTTTTGAGCACCCGCTCTGATACCAATTGATGGTATCAGATCAGAGACAAGTTTTAAAAAAATAGATCTTTCCAAAGATCACATTGAAAAAAGTAATCTTTTGAGCACCCGCTCGATACCAATTGATGGTCGGGTGGGAAAACCCATTTTTGCGCGTCTTGAGCGAAAACATTAAGTTCGATGCATATAAAAACAGGGGTGAGGGTAGAGTGTTTCCAATTTTTAAACTTTGGAGCTCATGTGTGTTGTGTTTTGCTTATAATCAAATGCATATGACAAGTATAAACATAAAGTAGTAAATTAACACAAAGAATATATAGTGGTTGGGACAACCAGGTCCTACATCCACTCTCCTCTCTAGGAAATTCCTTCAGCGGGACTTATCACCCTCCACGGGATTGCTTTATAGATATTTCTGGGGAGCTCACTTTTCGAATCGGACTTATAACCCTTTCTCGGGTTCGCCTGGGGACTTATCACCCTCCACGGGATTGCCTACGGATGTTTAACGAGTTCACACTCAACTGGGACTTATCACCCTCACTCGGGATTGCCTAACAACTACCTCACTTCACCATGGGGTTTGGTTTTTGGTGTTGTCTCCAACTATGGTGAGATTTTCCTTACAATGATTTAGCCTCAATGCTAAGGTTGGGAAAATCTCTCTAAGTTTTAAGATACATCGTGGGTTGCTTAGGTTGGGTTCTAGAACACTCTTTGAATATATTTGTATATCTATAGACTTGTGTTCTAGGGTGGGAAAAGCTTAACTCTCTTTGGCTCAGAGCGTCGTTGCTATCTTCTCTTCCGATTTTGCAAACTCATCGGGTTTAACCGGAACTCATCTTACTCATCGATCTCGTCGGTCTAAATCCCAAAATAGCCTCGCCCGATCTCGATCATCTTCTTACGATTAAAGTGAGTTCCCCCTCAACTTGTTCTCTCGTTCCCCCTCAACTTGTTATATGTAAATTAGCTTCAATAACACAAGTTGATAATGTTTTAGCATAATTCATCAAAACTAAAAATATCAACAAGCCTTCATCTCTTCAATCAATCTCTAAAATGGCTCCAACCCTGTTAGAGATTAAAAAACCAACAAGTCGTGGTAACGAGTTCGTTGTTTCACTCAAAAGCACAACCAACTCAAAGCCGGAAGAGGAGGCTCTGCATATGATTCGACTAGCTAAACTCACTCAACTAGTCGCAAGCCGACCAGACCAAGAGTTTGCGAAAGAGGTAATCGAATTCATCTATAACTTGAAGATAGATGAAGAGGGTTGTATGCATTCTAAGTTAACTGTATCACACTTAGAGCATTCATCCAAATACATCGATTTTGAGAGGATCTCAGATATAGTTCCAAAAAAATCCGAATGATGTTTTTGAGCTCTGTGTGATAGAGGAGAGGATCCTACGATGTATATGTGGGGTAGAGAGCGGGAATACTTAGATAGGATTGCCGAGAATCTGTTAAGTTTGAGGCGACATTACATAAGAGTAAGACTTAAAGCCACAATATCGTGTGTAGATGGATATTGTGAGCAAGTGCATCATGAGTCTTCTTGAGGAGTTTTGAGCGATCAAGACCAAGCTTCGGTGATGGCGGCGATAGAGGCCTCACCCACCATCGACTTCAATCGTCAAATTCTGATTCGAGACGGTGAGTGAAAGCATACCAAAGTTTTGAGGAAGGTTGATTTGGGGCGATCTCAATAAAAGGCAAGATCCACCATGCCACCAAAATTGTTTACATTTTGGAGATGTAAGAGAGGAGGAGGATATCTTCGCCAATTCGACCCCATTCCCTAAGTCCAAAATTCTCTTTAAACCCATTCTTTGCAAAAAAAGGTCATCGAGGGGAAGAGAGAAAAGAAGGTTGAATCACCGCCATGGTGAAAAGAGACTCAACAAACCGGGGAAGGTTTTGTTGGAGGCAAAGATGGAGCAAGGTGCAAAGATGATGAAGCGAAGAACCTTTCCCCAAAGCGCGAAGATTGGTGGTTCTCACCGATGAAGATGGAAGTGATTCGAAGAGATTCAATGGGAGGGCCAAACCGCTCGAAATTCACCATTGCAAGTTTTCGCTCGAGGTTATCTCTAGGACACAGATCGATCGGGAGGAGCGTGTCTTCCGAGGTGCTCGAGACATCGCTGGATTCGAGATAAAATTTCTCGAAATTTTTAAAGGAGCTCGAGACCTCGAAATACCTACCTCGGATGTCTGCAGTTCTCGCACAGAAGAGCCACCGTAGTCGATCCCGAAGATGTCCAGCTCGACAAATAGAAGAGCAGCTTTCAGATTCAAACCGGAGGATATGCCACTCCAGTCCAGAACCCACTCAGATCTGGCTAAGGACCTGAATGTACAACAATCGGAAAGGCCGAGACTCGGGAAGCGAGAATATCTGATGAGCTCTGAGTGATCTACTTCTTGATCCCAAAGCAGGTTTCAAATGAACCGAGATCCCGAAATGGAAGAAAGCGAGGTCGAAGAAGGAGAATGGAGAGCAAGGAACGGTTCATTCTAGACCGCTACTCGGAAGCTCAAATTTCATACCCCGATCTCGCAAGATGTTTTCTTGATTAAGGACAAACTGTGTTCATCCTCAATCAGACTCTTCCGAGATGCTTGACATTGCCGCTTTTCGGAGAGGGAAGACGGTGGAATGAGGAGACATGACCTTTTCGGCCCGACTTCTCGGGGTTCGAGGAAGACAAAGCTCGGGATGGAAAACTCCGATTTTGATGATTTGGTTCAAAAAGAAGTTGGCCGAGAGGAGATCAACCTGGAGTTGTTGCCCCCAAGCGGCGGAGATAAATCTCAAGATGGAGATGGGGACCAACAGAGAAAATGTTGAGAAGCGATCTCGGATGGAAAAAAGACTCCCATTTCGATCAACTCGAAATTGGTCAACCTCGACCGGAAGCTAGCACTCCTCGGTTGAGACTGGAGCTCAGGTTGAAGTGAAGCTCAGTGCAGCCGACCCTCATTGTACTGAACCTCAAGATGATCGACAAAGACGGGAGGTGCGAGAAGATTCTCGAGATTGATCTCGCTCCTTGATGGAGAAACTTGAGAAGGTTGAGCCAATGATGATCAAAATTGCTCGGATGGAAGAGACGTTGGCCAATCAAGCTCAAAAGATGGAAAGTCTTAGTCACTCTTCGGATTCGGTGCAAATTCAAAACACTCGACCACCCGGATGACCTCCATGGAAGAAAAATTTGGATGAGAAGTTGGAGGGAGTCAAGGCCGAAGTTAAGTGATGAATCAAGCGAAACACCGGAGAGTTCGATTTCCTAGAAGTGAAACCGGAAAAAAAGAATGAGGTGCTAATCAAGTCTCTTTGTTGAGGAAATAAGCTCATTGCTCATGACCAAGATGTGAGATGTTCAAAGAAGCACTCTCGCCGCTTTTGCCCACTTATCTGAAGAATTTTCCGTGGCAAGAACCATCTAAGGAGATTTGGAAGATTTAACAAGATCGGATAGCAGGAGAGATTCATTTGTGTGAGCAAAGAGCAATATCACATGGACCAAGACTCTCACGGCTTCTTCCAAATTACGGTGCCAAGAAGGGAAAAGGAAGTGAAGATCTCGGAAAGTTCATGGCGCGTGCTTTGGGAAGAAGGCCTTAAAGATCTTTGAAATGTATAATCTAGCCAAAACTTTTAAAGAAGTCGAAGCTACTGAGAAGTTGAAGTTCGCTCTCAGGTAGAAAAGCCTATCTACACTCGAGTTTCTGAGCAAACCATGCTTGATGTTGCAAGAGAGAAACGAAGTGCTAGAAAGCAAAGGTTGGAACAAGCGGTGCTTCTTTGAATTACCTATGAAGAGGAAAGTCTTGGCGGTGTTCAACCCGAAAGCAAGCGTGAAGGCTTCTAAGCCAATCCGAGAGAAAAGCGATTATGGATGTTGAAGAAAGCGGAAGAATGAGAGTCTCAACCTCGAGAAGAAAGTCTTCAACACGAGAAATGCTCAAGACACTCCAAATAGAACAAGCTAAGAAAATTCGCTACCGCCGGTCTCGGGAACTTCGTGATCGAAAAGAAGATAGAGCGAAGAGCAGAAGCGACGAGTGAATTCGGGAAGTTTTGCGAGCAAGAGGAAAGGAGCATCAAAAGTACTAAAGTGGCCCCACGTTGATAAATGGATGCCTATCAAACTCAACGATATGTGGGAAGAAGTCAAGAGAACCTTCTGGTTCAATTATGATGTTCTTAGGGAATGGACAGGGGAAAGCTCAGATCAGAATGAAGCTTTCATTGAATATCTTCTTATCTTCTATCCAAAGTATCTACAGAGCTGGATTAACCTTGCGGATGAAGGAGAGGTACAGATAGTAGCCCCTGGTCCATATTCCTATCCTCCTCCAAGACTTGATAATGGCTTGGTGAATGAGAAGGCCATTACTCAAGAGATTGCTCGATTATCTTTGGTCGATTTGGGTCTAACAGAAAGCAGATCCGGACATCATCAAGGAAATAAATGAAATTTGAAGAAGAGATTTTTCGGAATGTTTGACTGGAGGTGCCTGGGTGATGAAGTTGAGAATGAAGCAAACTGAAGAGCAGAAGACTGAAGAGCCAAATCAGAAGACTGAAGACTCAGAAGATTTTGTAATCTTTAAATTTGTGTCTTTTTGATTTTGTTGATAAACTCATTGTAATCTGTAATGGTATACTCATCATCAATGAAGATTTATCATTATGCTCAAAAGATAATATCTCATTATCTTATTTACATGTCTTTTATTTTGATATGCTTGAATGAATGTCTCTGAACTGATTGTATGATCATATAAGGGGGAAATTGTTGGGAGATTCTCTGATTTAAGAAATTGTTGGGAGACCCTCTGAAATTGTTGGGAAACTCATCATTGAAGGGGGAAGATTGTTGAGAAAACAATCAATCTTGTAATAGGATAAACTGAAACCTGAATATAGGTTATATGTTTTGTAACAAGATAGGTTTTGGCATCATCAAAAAGGGGGAAATTGTTGGGAGATGAATTTAATAAAAGATATATGATTTTGATTAGATCCCAAAACCCCTGAGTATGACATGTTCAGAATGATCTTGATAGTTGAGTCAGGATTCAGTTTTAGAGTACTCAGGATGTTATCTGCAAAATGTATAGTCAGCAGATATAGTTCAGGATAGTTTCTGAAGACTCTGAAGAACTCAGTATGTTTGAAGTATGTCAAGTTTGAGGATGGCCCGAGATCTTGAAATAATCGAAGACTTCGACATGAAGATGAAGATTCAAGATGGTCAATATGTCTCGAAGACCACGAAGACTCGAGAAGACTCGAAGACCGAAGACCACGAAGACTCAGATTACTCTGAAGACGCAAGATCGAAGATCAAGATTGAAGATCAAGAATCTTTTCAAGGCATAGTAATTACTAAAGACTCGAAGAAGGTCTTGAATGCTTTCGATATGAACTGAATGTTCCGAGGCACTGAATATATCTATCTGAAGGATGCAATACTAAGAAGATCGCGACTCCTTAGAAGAATAGATATCTGCCAAGACATTCAAATGCAGACAAAAGGAACTAAGTCAGAAGTGTTGCTAAGGTTATATCAAACTCAGAGTTTGTAACCAAAAGAGCCGTTGAAGGTGTCTACCTTTAACTGGAGACAAAAGTCAAAAAGAGGAAGACAACATCGTACCATACCGACATTAATCGATGATGGTGTCGTGAAAAAAGATGTCAGAAGTACAAAAGTTCCAGACTGCAAAAAGTGAAGATCGGCTACATGAAAGGCTATTGCCTAAAACGTGTTAAGGAGGTTCAAACCCCAAATATAGTCGTTCCTCACACACCATAAGAGGGAACTCACGAAGCTATCTCTCCAACGGATAGTTTTCAAAAGTGACCTTGGTGTATGCCTATAAATACAAGTGACCCTCTACATTGTAAGGTTACGGGAAATTTATACGCAACTCAAGAGCTCAAACTTATTCTTGCAAAAGTTAAAGCACTCGAAAAACTTAGAATTTCCCAAGTGCTTCTACATTGAAGAGAGCTCACTATACTAAGCCTAGCTTGATAAGAATGATCCAAAGCTTAGTCGAGATATCCTAACCCTTTGCATTGTGCTTTATTGTAAAGGATATCTCATCCTAGTTTGAAACCAACGAGAAGCCCCAAACCCTTGTGAAGGTAGTTGGAGTGTGTGTTTGTTGGTGAGAAGTATTGTAAAGAGTTAGTAAACTACGCGGAGTAGTCAGAAAACTCTAGAGGAGAAGTTAGTAAGCTGCAGGGGTAGTCTAAAAGCTTGTTTGTGTTTGAGTAAGTAAACTACGGAGGTAGTCGAAAAAGCTCAAGGTCGGGTTGAGTAAGTAAACTCGTGGAGTAGTCGAGAAAACTTCAGTACGAGTTGAGTAAAGTAAACTCACGCGAGGTAGTCGAAAAGCTCGAGAATTTGATAGTGAATTTCTCTCGAGGATCGAGAGAGAGTGGGCGTAGGAGCTTGAGTCTCGAACCACTATAATTGTTGTGTTCTTTATTGCTTTCTTATCCGTGCTTACTCGCTGCATTGAATTGATTTTGAAAGCATACTTTTCATCGATATTCGGTTGGAATCAATCATTTGAAGTTGCATAATTGATTCGCGGCTTAATCTTTATTTCATAAAGGGAAGGTTTTTAAACCAAAAGCTTAAAAAGCGAGTATAATCTAAGGGCCAACCATTCCGCACATCGAGTAACTAGAACGGATAGTCACCGGCGAAGCGTCTTTCTTACGAGGGTTGATAAGTTAGTTATCGATCCAAGCAACTTTCGGGATCTCTGTCACTTCGAGGACTCGGTTGGGATTATCCGAGGTATATCGAAAGCGATTTCGGGATCCTTGTCTCGATAGACTTTGACTCGAAGCGATCTGTCTTCTCGAGAACCTAATCTTGAGATTATCGACCCAAGCTAACCTCGATGAAAAAAGTTTTAAAACAATGAACACGTGTATTCCCCCCCCATACACGTGTAAGACTCGTTTGCACCGGGACCAACACCTTCTTTTTTAGTGTAACCTTTTGCCACAAGTATAGCTTTGAAGGTTTCCACCTTTCTGTCCGATCCCCTTTTTCTCTTGTATAACCACTTGTATCCAATGGGTTTGACCCCATTAGGTGGTTCGACAAGCTCCCACACCTTATTCTAATCCATAGAACCCATTTCGGCTTTCATTGATGTTTGGCAAGAATCTGCATCCTTGTCACGGATTGCCTCTTTGTAAGTCCATGGGTCCGATTCATTTTTGCCGGGGATCAAGTCCGAAGACTCTCCTATCCCCATGAATCTTTCGGGCTGTCGGATAACCCTCCCATTGCGACAAGGTTCCGGTTGTGTAAGTGTGTCGTTTGGTATATCAACTTGTACAGTTGGCATTGAGGTAAGCTCCTTTAGCTCATTCAAAGTAATCTCATTTCTGGGCTTTTTGTCGTTCATATAGTCTTCTTCCAAAAATCTAAAGTGTGTACTGATGACCTCCTTTTGATCTTCGGGACCATATAACATGCACCCTTTCGTTCCCTCGGGATATCCTATAAACAGTCTTAATTCCGATCTTGGATCCAATTTACCGGCTTCCTTGTCTAGCATGTATGCCGAACACCCCCAGATTCTCATGTGTCCTAGACTGGGCTTGCGCCCTGTCCACAATTCTTTAGGGGTTTTGGGAATCGATTTGGATGACACCAAGTTTAGAATGTAAGGCGTGACCCCAAAACAATTTGGGTAGATCCGCATAACTCATCATTGACCTGACCATTTCCAAAAGAGTTCACTTTCTTCGTTCTGCAACCCCGTTTTGTTGAGGGGTTCCGTGTGCAGTTAACTGGAATACAATCCCTTCATCCGATAAGTAGTTCAAGAATTCATCGTTGAGGTATTCGCCTCCACGATCGGATCGTAGAGACCTGATACATTTTTCCCTATGATTCTCTGCTTGAGCCTTAAATTCTTTGAATTTTTCAAAGGTCTCAGATTTATGCTACATTAGGAAAATGTATCTGTATCTTGAGTAATCATCGATAAAAGTAACGAAATACTCATAGCCTCCTCTTGCTTTGATTGTCATTGGACCACATACATCGGTGTGAACGATCTCCAACACTTCTTTGGCTCTATTCCCCTTGGCTCCAAATGTCCTCTTGGTCATTTTACCCTCCAAACACGATTTGTTGGTTGGAAATGGTTCGACCTGGAGAGACTCCAAAGAACCATCTTGGACCAACCTTTGGATCCTCTTCGGATTGATATGACCTAGTCTTAGATGCCATAGAAGTGTCTCGTTCACGCTTGATGAACGTTTTCTTTTAGCCGAAACAGTCGATGTGTTATAGGATGTATTTTGTAAGTGGTGTGTACAGTTAATTGTGTAGAGATTATTCGACAACGTTCCATGACAGATAAACTCATTATTTAGAGCAATGGTAACAACTTTATTAAAAGTAACCGAATATCCATCAAGAAAAAGTTAGAAACTGAAATTAAATTCTTTCTAAAACTGGGAACGTAAAGAACATCTCTTAAAATTAAAACTTTGTCTTCAAAAGACAACTGCACTTCTCCCACTGCTCCAGCTGCCACTCTCGTAGCATCGCCCAGTGTGATGAGGATCTCACTCCCACTAAGTTGCCGGGTCCGGTTGAACCCCTGTAAAGTGAAACAAACATGATCAGTGGATCCCGTATCGACTACCCATGAATGGGAAGCATACGCCGCCAAACAAGTTTCAACAACTAGTGCGTGAGAATTACCTTTCTTTCCATTCCTTTTCGGTTTAGAACAGGCTGACCTCCAGTGACCTTTCTCACCGCAGTTAAAACATTTCCCATTTCCCGGTTTCCTTACTCCTCCATTTTCCTTCACCTTATCCTTGCCATTGGCAACGCTTGAGTTCACTTGTTTTTGGCCTTTTGCCCTCCTCTTATTCTTACCTCCTCTTGGCCTAGAAGAAGAAGAAGGACCATTTTCCACCAAGGCTTGGCTCTTTTGCCCCAATATCGCCTCTGCCGAGACTAAAGCTTGTAACAGATCAGGCAATGTAAATTCTTGCTTGTTCATCTGATAGTTCAACCTGAATTGTTCAAAGCTTTTGGGCAGAGAATGGAGTATGAAATTGATCTGGGTATCAATATCATATTGAGCGCCAAGTACTTCAAGCTTATTTAGGTGAGCCATCATCTGGAGAACGTGCTCCCTTACGGGCGTTTCTTCCACCATTTTCATGGAGAGCAAGTCTCTCATGGTGATCTAACGAGCCACACGGTTCTGATGTTGGAACATCGCTTTAAGACTCGTCATGATGTCAGCAGCGGTCTCAAAATGTTGATGCTGATGTTACAACACGTCTGACATAGAAGCCAGCATAGTGCACTTACCCATCTCATTTGACCGCTCCCAGTCAGCATAATCTTTCTTATCCGATTTTGTGGACTCATCAGTTGGCTTTTCGGGTTTTGGGACAGTAAGGACCCAGTTATGATGTTGTGCAGTAAGGACAATAGTAAGTTTTCGATTCCAATCGATGAAGTTTTCACCAGTAAGTAAATTGTCTTTCAGTATATTGAACAGAGGATTAAAAGGTTGCGACATGCTAAACTGAAATAAATAACGATTTGTATAAGCACAAAAATATCACAAAATTCGATCACATGTATCATATTAAAATCTCAAAAAAATATGAACATGCATCAGCCAACATCTCAAAACAATTTAAATAAGCCACGTGGGGTGGGTCATTATTTGAACACATTCAAGCAGGTCACAAACAAGAACAGTTACAAACCTTTAATATCCAGATTAATAGTTGGCTCCCACTTGACCAATATAAAATTGACAGGGACTTCGAGGAAGTATATACATCTCAATTTTATACCTAAGTAATGACCATGATTAAATATAGAATTATTATTTCTCTTTGAACGATCCTCGTGGGGAGGGTCATCGTCGCCACTAATAACAATCCACAATCATCCGTTTGGAATTTATTCATGTGAAAGTTATCTTTTGGCCGTCCAGTGGGGGGAATTTCTCCAAAATAATTCACAAATAAATAAATCTTGGAGGCCAAAATTAATTCAATTTTATTGTCCGGAATAAAATTATTAATTAATTATTTAAATCATACTTAGTAATTTTCGAAAGTGAGATTTTTCCAAAACAATTTCTCATGCATCGCATATTCAAAACACAGTTAAATACGCATGAAAAAAAATAAAGCAAATATCAAAACAAAAATTAAACATATTGGGCACATATATCCAATTGTCATGGTTAATTTTGTCATGTCTTGATCTTGAGAAATCGTCTCTTTCGCCTTCTTCGTTCATCTCGAAAAGCTCCCACTCGATCGTCTCGAAAAAAACGCCACGTCAAGCTACGTCATCGACCAGCTTGCGGGTCGGAGTGCACGCCTCGCACTCCCCCGGCCGTGTCGATAAGCGTCCCAAGACGCGATAAGCGCCCGCGCCGACGTCGCCGGCCTTCGGGCGTCTCGAAAGGTCTCGGCGAAACGCCGCCACTTTTACATGTAGCGCCCGCCCTTGCCGATCGCCCGCCATCGCGTCGCCCGCGTGCATAATCGCCTTCGCTTCCATGATTTCGCCCGCAAGCGCCGACGCCCCAAGGCTCTCACTGTCGTGCCCGGCTTCGATCTAAGCCCTTTCGGCTCAGCCTCACCCGCGCCAAGAGCCTGCGTCTTTAAACTTTTGCGTCTGGCGTGCCTCTTGGCACGTTAAACGCGACGACGCCCGCCACGCCCCATTAGGATCTGTCTTCATCTCCGCCTCTTCGATCTGGTTACAATTTATTTGCAAAATAAATAAACCTAGATCTAGACTAGTCTATTACATTGAACGAATCAAACAAATCCTAATCTACTAGTGGATTTTCTCACGAGGAAAAAACGAATTCGAACGAATCGAATTAAAAACTATAATTTATATGCATGCATAAATAAACATTCATCAAATACCATAACAATTGGATACCTGCAAAAAAGATCTAGCAATTCTACCATCCAATTCCAAGTTCAATGAACAACGAATTAAATTACAATTTAAAATTCAAAGCCCGAAACCGTGGCTCTGATACCAGTTATTGGGGAACATGGTGCCCGGATCTATTCGGGGTGAATTTAAATACAAATTTAATTCTGACAATTATTACTAGAATGAATTAATCCTATATTAATTCAAATAATAATACAACAACAAATCATGCATACAAGTTCGTCACGTAAAATCCTACACATGCGTAATAACTAGGAGTTTACGTGAACTAACCTCTAGAAGTGGCAATCGTCTAGAAGGTGGATTCCATTCGCACGAATACACCAAAAGGCCTTCCCAAGTATTCCCAAATCCTTGCTCATCAATCCGGTGGAAGGACACTCGCAAACAATTAACAAAAGGAAAAAATAAATATTATGTTGCACCACCTTTGTGGATTTTTAATTTTTCCAACACATGGGGGATGAAAAATTCATCCCCTATTTATAATACTAAGGGGGACGAAAATATTAGGGATTAGGGAGATTGGAAAATTTCCTTGCTTCTTCTCCAAGAAACAATTTTGGATATATCCAATATATTCTATTTCCCAATATATCTCCCAAATAAAATCTCCTCCTCCTTAAGTTATGAAATTTTCGAAAATTCCTTTATGAATAGCCAAGTGGGAGATTTCTTGAATTTAATGAGATAATCTTGTATTCCAAGAATATTTATCTTCATTCCATAACAAAATTCAAAGAAAATCTTTCTCCCTCTTTTATCCATAATTTTCAAAATTTTAGGGAAAAATTAGGCAACAATAATTTATTTTATTTTAAGCACCTTTTTCAGTTATTGGACTTTATGTTTGGGTTACTTAGGGGGTCTTTAGGAGAATTAAGATTGGACCTTCCAATGGACTTTGAATTTTCAATATTAAGCCACAATATTATTCAAGCCCATAAATATTAATTAATCACACTACATAATTAATATTGCACTATCTATCTTAACCCATATTCTTTATTAATATGGCTCCCGATTATTATTTCCGGGTTTTAAGATTATCTAGTCCATTAATTAATTCAAGCCACTGAAATAGCTTTATATTAATTAACATCTTTTTTCTTGGTTAAGGAACGGCTTAACATTATTATCCATACCGGAAATTAATTCCACTTGCAAGATTTAGTATGATAAATCTTATGCGCCTCGAGGGACAAATCAAACAAAGGCGTCTTTTGCGTTTCTCCGTATTAAATCTTAGCAATCGTCATGTAATCAATATCATTGCCCAAGATACAAGGTATTGAATCTCAATGATCCTCTTCCCGTCATAAGTCAAAGTGTTGGGATATTTTAGTTTTGTTTAATTATGCCAAAACATTATCAACTTGTGTTTCTTGGAAGCTAATTCTGAGATAACAAGTTGAGGGGAAGCGGAAGAACAAGTTGAGGGGGAACTCATGAAATCGGGCGAAGATGATCGAGATCGACGAAGGTGCGTAGACGAGGCCGATCAAGATCGATGAGAAGGATGAGTTCGAGCTAATCGGGCGCGTCTGGCCCGACTCGCAATGCGTTTTTCTAATCTGGTGACATCAGTAGTAACCGACATCAGAAGATTTTACGATGCGGTTTGCTCATCTGATCCAGACGATAGCAGACTGATCGATCAGTGGCCGATCAGATCAAAGTGACACGTAAATCGCACCGATGAACAAGAAAATCAGTTCAGTGAAATCGGGCCGATGAACAAGAAAAAATCGATTGATGAGCGGTGATTTCAAGAATCGATGAACAATGATTTCAAAGATCGATGATTTCAAAGATCGATGAGCGGTGATTTCAGCACACCCTAAATCTCTGGATCGATTTCATGGACCAGATCAAAGCGACCGTAATCGAAGCAATGAACAAGAATCCTAGGAAATCGGATCCGTTAGACAATAAAAGAAATTGATCAATAAGAAGATAACAACATATATGGGTCGTGACGTAAAAAGCCGCAAAACAACGGTCTGCAAAGGACAAAGAAAATTGGAAGATTATTAGTATGGATTTGAATATTACTCTCCAACGGTAATATTCAAATCCACACTATAAATACATTACCACTATCTTCAAAAGAAGAAAATGGAGGATCCGCAAAGTGAAATTAAAAGCCAAATATTCAAGCAACTCCATTCAAGAACACGAGCATTACATATCCAAATTTACCCAAGAGTGTTCTTCATTGTATCTAGCAAAAAATGCCATATCTAAGCTTAGAGAGATTTTCCCAACCTTAGCATTGAGGCTAAACAAATGTAAGGGAAAATCTCACCCTAGTTGGAAACCAAACAACCTTATACCCAAACCCGGTTGGTAGGTTAAGTTTGTAGGTTGAGTGTGAACTTCGGTAAACATCTAGCAATCCCGAAAGGGAGGGTCGGCAATCCGTGAGGGTGATAAGTCCCGTTTGAGTGTGAACTTCGGTAAACATCTAGCAATCCCGAAAGGGGAGGGTCGGCAATCCCGTGAGGGTGATAAGTCTCGTTGGTTAAGTTGGTTTAGTTGGTGCCCATGAAGGGAAGAGTGGATGTGGGGACGAGTTGTCAGAACCACTATAAAATTGTGTGTTCTTCTTTGCTTTATGTTATTACTTGTCATATGCATTCGTTTATAAAGCATAACACACACATGAGCTTAAAAGCAAAAAAAAATTGAATCACTCTGCCTCACCTTTGTTTTTTATATGCACCGAATCGAAACGTTTTGCTTCCGCGTGCAAATGGGTTTCAAAACGGGACCATCACAAAGCAACGGCTATTGATTGCACATGATCCTATTTAAGGGGCGGAGATTAAGAAATAATGAACCACCGAGGTCTAATTCTTCTATTTTGATCTTTGAAGAATTTGTCCTCCCAGAGGTCCTATTCGGTGCACCATGATGCTTTGGTGGTGCAATCTCTTGGTCAAGACAAGTCAACATGAGCCTTACACCTCAACCTTTCGTGATGGTTTGTTCATTTCCATCTAGGTCGTGAAAGTGTACTTTTTTAGTTACAAGGGAATGTTAATTTAATCTTACGTGATGCGGTATCACTAAATTAACTACAATGTAACACGTCTTCTTATTGAGCAGTTATGCGATAAATATGTGTAACATTCGATGATATTTAAAGCATCGATTGATAAATAATTTATTTCAATAAATAAAGAGCGAACTTCGGTGTGATTATACAAAGTAAAAGCATACTTTCCAATTATAATCCCCAACAGACATATCATTCTTTGTCAAACTTTGACACAACACATGAAAGCGGACCATTTGAGATCACTTACTTGGAAGATACCACGGGCTTCTCAGGTATATCAAATCAACAATTGGACAGGGCATTTTTCATTCTAACACAAACTCTTTTCAATTGCAGGCCTTCAGTGATTCAGATTGGGCCAGATGTGAAGAAACAAGAAGGAGTATCACAGGCTATTCAGTGTACTTAGGAGACTATTTGGTTTCATGGAAATCCAAGAAATCTAATACAAGATGTCATCATCTGAGAGGTGAATCTGAGGGCCCTTTGCACCACAACATGCGAAGTCCAATGAATTATCTACATCCTTCAAGACTTGAAGATTTCACACCCTCAACCAGTGAACATCTACACAGATAGCAAATCTGCATTCTGCATGGCACACAACCCTTGCCTTCATGAGAAGTCCAAACACATTCAAATTGACATTCATATTACCAGAGAGAAGATACAAAAAGGGATCATCAAACTTGTTCAAATACCCTATGAAGACAATCTGGCAGATCCTCCAACAAATCCTCTATCACCTTCTCTTTACAACACACTCAAGTCCAAAATGGGACTTCTAAATATCCACTCCCATTTTGAGGGGGGATATAAAGATGATAAAGGATAATTTTTAGTATATTTTGACTAAGTCAAAATATAGTCATTGGGTAGTTAGTTAGTTAGTTAGTTAGTTAGATCTACAAGTGATACCTTACGGTACACCAACAAATACTGTAAGGGCATTATATATACAACTAGATAGATTAGTTGTAGATTACAGATTCATTTCATCTTCTCAAATTGTAACAACATTCAATCGTTCAATAACAGTTTCTTCTTCCATTCAATGAATTCTTTATCCATTTGATTGAATATCAAGACACTTGATTTGACATAAAATTAATTAGTCTCTACTTAAAATTTCAAGACAAACACATATTATCATTATTTGTTGGGAATTCAAAATTTTAAATTTTACCATCCAAGTTTCTAGAGTCCCTCATGATCCAAAAAACAAACATACCATGATCTGCAAAAATAATGTACAATCAAGCCATTTGAAGCCGATGAAAACATGGGGAGGCCCGGATTTTGACAATGTGTTGCAAAAATAGCAATACAAAAGGTGATTTGAAGCTTATGATTCTTGAATGGAAATCTATGGAGATAAAATTGTACTCCCTCCGTCCCAGATCAGTTTTCACACTGATTTGAGACTGCAAACCAAGGAAAATGTGTTTTTTGCATAAGTAATGGCATATAAATAAATAAGTGTATTTTTTTGTGAGTAAAAATTATGTAAAAGGTGTCCATTTTAATGTGTGAAAATTGATATGGAACAAATCAAAAAGGAAAGTGTGAAAACTAATGTGGGACTAATGGAGTAAGAATTAGTGTATCTCTCTTATCGGGTAATAAGCCATTAAAGTCAATTTTCTTGAAAAAGAAATGGAAAAGGCTTTAGACTTGGTCATCCTTTTCAATAGATTGAAAGATTTTTTATTATTATTAATTTAGCGCAGTCATCGGCCATACTCCATAGAACAACAAATTTCAATAAATCAAATGAAAAATTAAGCAAACAAATGCGCCACCTTATATATTCTTCTCGTGCATATGAACCATATTTGAGAATTTTGGACAAGAAAGAAGATTACGCACATTTGACACCAAAATTTAATCAACCCGACCGAACTCACCCCTAATTATACCAATATATCCATGTGTTCATGCCTCTTTGATCTATGTGCTGGAATGTATTTTATTTTATAACATTAATAATTAACTCGTTATATATAATAAAGATGACGGACGGAACCAGAATTTTGTCTGAAGGGAGCAAATTTTTTTATAAAGCTAAAGGGGGCAAAATTTTATGATCCGAGGAGAGTAAGATGACAAAATTTTACGAAGTTAAAATTTCATAAAATTAAAAGGGATACAAAATTTTATAATTCAAGAAGGTAAAGTTATAAAATTTTACGAATCTATTCTTAACATATAATAAATACTCCACAGAGTTTCAACATTCTTCACAAAAGTAGCAGCATTATCTTTATGTAGCCATATCCCATATACGTGTAACAGTACAACTGATTTAAAAATTAATGTTAGTTCAATGAGAGTAGCTAATACTCCCTTCATCCCAAATAAATTTACATCAACTTTATATTATAAATATTAAAAATGTATAATGAGTGGAGTATTGAGGGATAATGTAGCAAATTTATATATATATAATAAATGAATTAAACAGATTGAGTGTGTTTGGACCTACAAAATAATGACATTTGGTATAAACATATAAATATTGTGAGGATGAAATTTAGTAAGATATTTTTTCTTTTTTGGGTGTGCAAATTTTTGTGGGACGTCCCAAAAAGGAAATTGAACAAATTTTTTTGGGACGGAGGGAGTACTAATTAATTAAAATTACTTTTTTAATAAAACAATTAATATTATTTTAAAGTACACTTGAATTATACTCACTTCGTCCCATAATAACGTGCACGTTTACTATTTTCACGTATTTTAGCGAACAAGTTTTTTATTAGTATTTAAAATAATAAAATATTTTTTAAAGATGCATATAATAAAAGAGAGGTAAATTTACCATACTTTTAAGAGTCATTTTATCATTTCAAAGATTAATAAACAATTCGCTCGTAAAAATTCGATAATAATGTTAACGTGTACGTTATCCTGGAAGTGAGCTAGTGTTGTTTTTCTTTCCTTCTGATACTGCTAGCCAATGAACTCATTAGTAAGTAAATACGCTGATAGGTCACAACTCACAACTTACAACATTCCTCAACATTATCCTTCTTTCTTTTGTATATTATTTAATTGTATTTAGGGTTTGGGGTCGGTGTGGGGCCTGTGGGGGGCATAGCTTTTGTTGTCCCACTTTCACAGCCCTAATTTTTTTCAAAAAAATTAGCCTATTAGGAACCAAGACCTCTCTATATAAACACCCATAAACCATCTTCTTCCCTCATTCTCTCACTCTACCTCCCTTCCCTTCCATTTCTCTCTCTAAAACTCAACATGGCTTCCCACCCCTTAATGACTCTGTCATTGGGTTTCTTGATGCTTGTTTCTGCTGCATTTGCAGCTCCCCCTCGAAAACCAGTTGATGTCCCATTTGGAAGAAACTATGTTCCCACTTGGGCTTTTGACCACATCAAATATAACAATGGCGGCTCTGAGATCCAGCTCGTTCTTGATAAACAAACTGGTAATCTTCTAATCTTACATTCTCTCTGTTTCTTGAAATGAACCCCCACTAATCTTGATTTTTCTGGTTCAGGGACTGGATTCCAATCTAAGGGGTCTTACCTGTTTGGCCACTTCAGTATGCACATAAAGATGGTTGGTGGAGATTCTGCTGGAACTGTTACTGCTTTCTATGTAAGTAAAGATTACATTTTTGTTCATCTTCTTGAAAAAGAAACCATTTTTTTCATTTTTTCCATGAGATAATCACTTTACAGAGATGGGAAAGTCTTGTTTACACCGGATTTACCGTGCAATTTGTTTGCATTTCGTGTAGTATTAGTTGTTTCATTGAAAGGTATTAGTTGTTTTATTATAAAGTACTAGTCGCAAAACAGGGGTAAAACTGGTTTACGCAAATACCAACTCTACAAAGATTGTTTTTTATGGGTATTTTTTAGTATTAGGTGGTCCATTAAAAGGGTATTAGTTGCTTCATTTAAAGGTATCAGTTGCAAAACATGTCGTAAAACTGGTTTACATCAAACCAACTCTACAAATATTGTTCTTTGATGGTTATTTTTGAGTAATCTTTAATTTTGATGCAGCTATCTTCACAAAACTCAGAGCATGATGAGATAGATTTTGAGTTCTTGGGGAACAGAACAGGGCAGCCATACATATTGCAGACAAATGTGTACACAGGCGGTAAAGGAGACAAAGAACAGAGGATTTTTCTCTGGTTTGATCCATCTAAGGAGTTCCACACCTACTCTGTCTTGTGGAATCAATACCAGATTGTGTAAATTCACTTCTTTATTACTTCTCTTATTTAGGTTTTCACATTTATTGCATTTAATAGTAGTTAATAACTCATTAATTTGGTGCAAAAACGGTGCACATTTAATATTTTATTAGCAATCTTTAGTTTCTTGATAACATCTAAATCAGTAAATTGTCGTGTTTAATAAAGACACTTAATTTTAGGAATTGGTTTTAAATTTCAAATTTGAAAAAGTTGATTGGGGCAAAAAGTTCCTTTAGTAGGGAAAGTAGGGCAAAAGATAAAACTAGATTTAATACCAATTTTTGCAACTTTTTTTTTTCACAATATTTGCCTAAAAATCTTTATTTTTTTATTTTTGAGAGTTCAAATCTTGTATGTTGGATATTCCTTGGGGTGATTACTGTTGATGTTTCTCCACATCTTGACTTATAATCAACATCTTTTTGACTTAAAGTGTGTATAGGGCACGTGATATTAATGGGGCCAACGAGATTGTGTTTGTCTTTTTATAAATCTATCTAATCTTACATAATGAGCATTAATTATATGCTTTACATCTGTCTCTAATCTCATGTGTTTTCCTGGGCTGGTCTCATTATAATCAACTAATCACAACCATGTGCAACTTTTGACTTTACACCTTGATAATTGGCATCTTTTAATCTCTCGTCACATATCCCCTGATGGAGAGGAAGACCATTCATTGAAAAGTATTAGTTGTTTCATTGAAAAGCATTATTTTACATAGTTGTACGGTGCACTCAAGCGTTACTCAACTATTCTTTTATCTTTAACAAATGCCATGAGTAACGGTTGAGTCCACTGTGCGCTACTATGTACAACTAATACTCTTTAATGAAAACAACTAATACCTTTTAGTAAAACAACTAATACCTTTCAGTAAAACTACTAGTACTGATTGATTCTTGATCATACAGATTCTTCGTGGACGATGTCCCGATCCGTGTGTTCAAGAACAGCAAGGACTTAGGAGTGAAGTTCCCATTCAACCAGCCGATGAAGCTGTACTCGAGCCTGTGGAATGCGGACGACTGGGCAACGAGGGGCGGGCTCGAGAAGACTGACTGGAGCAAGGCCCCATTCGTGGCCACTTACCGAGGCTTCCACATCGACGGTTGTGAGGCGTCCGTCCAGGCCAAGTTCTGCGCGACCCAGGGGACGAGATGGTGGGACCAGAAGGAGTTCCAGGACCTCGACGCGTTCCAATGGCGTCGTCTCCAATGGGTTCGATCCAAGTACACCATCTACAACTACTGTACCGATAAGAGCAGGAACTGGAATGTTCCAGCAGAGTGCAAGAGGGACAGAGATGTATGAGGGATGAGATGTGCTATAAGTATTACTTGTATGTGCTATAAGTATTACTTGTTGGATGATGATGTATGTTCGTTTTCGAGTCGCCTCATATAAGTAATTACTTCGTATATTTGGGGGGAGGGGCTCAAATCTGTTTCTGTGATTTGTTTGTGTTTGAATGTGAAGAAGTATCATCTTGATGCTGATTTGAGCTTTGTATGGACCCATCATTCATGGGTTCTTGAATACGTTTGTATCATTTTCATTTTGATATAACTAATGAAACTATATTTATTTATACATGTGTTTTACAAATCTGCTATTCTTTATGGTTTCATCTATCAACTTTATTTATACCAAATTAATGGCTTAGTTGGGAATGGTTTAGAAAATTGAATGTCTATTGAATTTCTTATTAGTTTGAACTAGTCAAGTAAATTTTTATGACAAAAGGTATATGGTGAAAAAGTTTTACGCAATAATTTGTGAAATTGGATAGGGGGTGTGATTTATATTATAAAAGGGTATTCGTTGTGATAATTGAAGAGTATGTTTTTTTACAACATAAATGATATTACTCATAACATTGAAGGGTGTGACTTATATTATAAAAATTGTATTAGTAATAATAAATGAAAAGTATGACTTATATTATAAAATGGTATTAGTCGTGATAACTGAAGAATCATGTTTACAATGGAACCAATTTCACGATCGAACAAGTTTCACATAAATTTAATGTTTCATCTATCATAAAAGAGGTTTCCTCGTATAATCAAAATGATTAATTACACTTTAAAATTTATTTATTCCTATCTTTAATTGATTAAGTATTATTTATGTTTCCATTAATTTCAAATGTACTAAATAATAATTAAAATATAATACCACTACATTATAATAAAAGAAAAATGTAGTTAAGTGACTTAAGTCATGCTCTTGAATCTTGATAAACCATTAGGCAACTTGTGCATGACTCACAAGATAGATTTTGAGGAAAGCAAACATACATAATACAGTTGATACCTTAACTCCTTTAGCAAAAGATAAGCACGTCGCATACAAGTGGTTTTGAAGAAAGTAAACATAATATACTTAAAGTTGATACCTTAATTCATTTAGCTCAAGAAAGTACACTTAATATATTGATTTCTTTAACTCATCCAACTCTCTATTCATGAGATATAATTAGCCAGCATTGTCTTTTAGAGTATGAGTTGATGTAGCAGGTGAGCGCGACGCTTAAACGACGTGAATTTAAATTCCATCTTTTATAGAACCCATCACGTGGTCTTGCATATTGTAAGTTGATTTTTTTTTCGTGTGATTTTTACTAAATTTATTCAGAGATAAAAATTAATATGAGACGGTCTCATGCATGAGACGTGGTATAACTTAGCACAAATCACACACAACTCTCTCAAAATGTTAAAACGCTAATGCCCAACTTATGTTCCGTCTCACCGTGAGACCGTCTCGTACAAATGTGTCTCTTATCCAGATAACTAAATATAGTAGTCGAAAGTGAAGATACAGAATCTGCCTTTTGTTAGCTTCTCAAGAGCAGACAAGCTAGACTCTCTGTAAAATAAGAGAAAGGTTTGGCTCACAATGTCCTTAAATGTAAGAAAAGTAAGTGAAACCATCTGTAAAATAGTGTGATAAATTGCTTCAATTAGGAGCAAGGCACACTAAAAGATGATATGTTTCACCATTTATGGTGAGACAAACTCATGCCTATTCCCCACATTGTTTGATCACATTCAGCAACACTTGAAACCATAAAAGAAAAATGGGAGAGAAGCAATGGGTCATCAAAATCAACGACGAGCTAAAGCGCTTGCCCGATGCCTCCCAAGAGTCGGCACATTGGAGCAAACGCTCCATCTACCGAATTCCCACGTGCGTTACTGAAAACAACAAGCGGGCCTACATGCCACAGATAGTGTCATTCGGGCCCTATCATCATGGCATGGAGATATTCCAGGCCATGGAGGAGCACAAGCGTCGTGCGCTCCTCCATTTCCTAAAGAGATCGAAGGAGCCCCTCCAGAGCTTCGTCGATGCCCTAACTCCCGTGGTGGACGATCTCAAAGACGCTTACGATCAACTCGACCCTAAGTGGCAAGACGTTGATAAGTTTCTTGAGATGATGATTGTGGACGGGTGTTTTATGTTGGAAATACTGCGCTCCACCACCACCACCACCACTCGGGCTGAGGCTAGAGGCCCTTGGCCACTGCCCCCGCCGCCGCCTCAGCCTCAGCCTGAGATTGATCAGCCTCGTGAGGCTGATCATACGACCCGTGAGAAAGATTACGCGGGCAATGATCCGATTTTCAGCAACCATGGAAAGCTGTACATTGTTCCATATCTAAAGAGGGATATGATGATGCTCGAGAATCAGCTTCCCATGCTGGTTCTTGAGAAGCTAGTCTCCACTCTAAAAGACAAGTCATTCAAGGTACGCACAACTAATATTGTTCAATAAAAACAACTAATACTGTTTAATAAAAATAGGCAAGACTCTTTATGCAGCTAAGTTAGACTTCATATTAGAACTGTTGATAGTCACTAAGTTGGCCACCAGACTATATACAGTAATACTTGTGAACTTGATTCACGTAATTTTCGACGCATTTACAAAATTGATCTACAATGTCTGATATATAAGATACATTTAGAATTTTTTTGAGTAAGATCTATAGAGTTCACGAATCTCAGATCTGTGATCGAGATTCACACGAGTTTTTGTCAACTATCTAACACATTTACGACACAGGACGGGAAGGACTTAACGAGACGCATTCTCAAGTTCTTCTCACAAAACGTCCCAGCCAAGCACCTCCACCGCTTCCACAACTGCCTCCACATCCTCGACATATACCGCAAAAGCTTGCTCGTCGACGACCGAAACCCGAAAAAACACAAAACCCTGGGCGCCCCAAACCAGCCCCACCAAGGCGGGGACGAGATCATCCGCTCCGCCACGGAGCTCAACGAGGCAGGAATCCGAATCGAGAAGAGCAAAACACGAAGCTTGAAAGACATCTCCTTCAATCACGGGGTACTCAAGCTCCCCCTCGTTGTTGTGGACGACGCACTCGAATCACTCTACCTAAACCTCATAGCCTTCGAACGCTTCCACGTGGGGGCGGGCAACGAGGTCACTTCTTACATCTTTTTCATGGACAACATCATTGATAGTGCACGGGACGTGAGTCTACTCCACTCGTGCAATATTATACAGAACGCGTTGGGCAGCGACAAGGCGGTCGCCAACTTGTTTAACTCCCTGTCGAAGGATATCACGCTCGACCCGGAAAGTAGCCTCGACGAGGTTCATAAGCAGGTGAGTGCTTATTGCCAGAAGGCGTGGCATCAGTGGAGGGCTAATCTCATGCATACGTACTTCACTAATCCTTGGGCCATTCTCTCTGTTATTGCAGCCATTTTTCTCTTTGCACTCACCATTGTTCAGACAGTCTACAGCGTCTTGGCTTATGTTAATCCTTAGTAAATTATGTTCATTGGTTTGGTTTTCTTGCAGTGTGTTTTTATTCTGCTTCAAGTGATAGAAAGTGAAATGATGCGAGTTCTAAATGTACACAAAAGTTGGGAGGGATCTGTCTCCTGTTTTTTTCTGTGTGTTTGACTTTCTTTTTTGTGTGAAAGATGAAGTACGATCCGTAAAGCTGTACTGGATTCGGTATGTATAGTTCGTTTCTGAATAAAATGTATTTGTGTCGAACGTGTAAAGTCGAGAAAGCTGCTTCGATCACATTAGATTTCTAAAATTGTATTTCCTAACTATTCATTTACTATTTGCATCTTCTACTTATTAAATAGAGTAAGAAATCATCAGCAGATAGCAGAGTTAATTGATTACTGAGATATATGAACTGTTAATACATACTCGTTCTATGCTGGCACCCACACAAATGGATGTATTCCCTGGATATATATATGTATATATACGTAGATATAGATATATATAGAGATATATATTCAGCTAGTCCGTCTATTATGCCCAGTGCCAGCTTCAAGTAATGCTCTGTCTTAATGAGTCTGCTGACTCTGTTTTCCGATTCCGATGAAGGATAACTGCCAAGAATGTGTTACATTTGTCAGGAGAGAGAAGAGAAACTAAGAAAACACAACATGGGAGGATGGTGTACTTACAATGTTGTTACTGGGTTGCTTCCAATAAAACCCTTGTAGAATAAGGGGTAAGATATTGCAGGCTACGAGAATGTAAATCAGCAATGCGTTCATTCCCATCCATTCGAGGACCATTGTACACCGCCTGAATCCATAGACATCTACCTGCACGGCACAAACCAGCAAACATTCACTATTTGCTAACTTCTTCAAGCGGTTGAATTAATATTGTATGCTGAAAACAAAGCCTTTTATAAAGCATGGAGGGATTAAAAAGGCTGACCACTAGATAAATTGAAGCAAGCAGAAGCCCTGCAACACCAGCGGTAACACATGTATAGCTGAACGAGTATATGGCCTTGTTTATATGCATCCCTGCAAAATTTTAATAAAGAAAATGTCATCATGGTTTAAACATTGCCCCTCTCCCATCTATCTCTTATATTATATGACAAGAATGAAATGAAAATCTTACCAAGGATGTGGCATATAACGCCAAACCGACCAAGCCCGTTGATGGTACTAACCACAGAAAAAGTCTACTTTTGTGCTCCTGAGTAAGATCAAGGTAGATGAAAACGATCAGGCACTCATCATGCACTAAAATTAGATCATGAGAACAATATAATGCAACGTAAAGTTTCTACCTTAAAGTGGGCAATAACGTGTCCATATTGTAGACCAATCACGCACGTGACAATTGCCATCACTGTACTACAAAAACGACACAGAATATGGTTACAAAGAATGATGGAAGCAGGAAACAAAGCCTAGAAAATGTATAAAGTACTCGGATTTTATACATCAGTACAAGAAAGTTCACTCTTTGACCGTAACCATTTCCAAACGTTTTCCTCCTTATAATAGTGTATAGTGTTTCACCACGTTCCTAGTAGAGTTTGTAATAAGATAACAAGTAAAAAGAGACAAAGAAACCTTAAAATTCCTTCCGGGTCAAAGGGGGCTTGACACCACGAAGGAGCATCATGCGGAAGTGGGCCATAATCTGGTGAGTTAACACTGCATCTCTGTTAAAGAAAAGTAACATTTAGAACCAAAAAGATTCCGTCGAAGGAAAAATAAAAGAACCAAATACAAGATAAAAGAACGTAAGTTTTCATCTCAAATACAAAAAATTTACTTGTGTTCGTGCATATATTGGCTTGCGATATAAATGCTGAATGCCCAAAACTGTACGATCAATCATTCCAGCAGCATTACATGCAGGCCCAGTGTCTCCTCTCGTATGACATTTCACCTTAAAGCAACAAAAAATGTCAAATACTGGGCCTTATCAGCACAAAATTAAATTTCATTCCAGATAAATGTATTAAATCAAGAACCTACCATGAATGACTTAGTGTCAGAAGATGCCCCGATGGGAAGACGGTACTCCCAGTCAGGCACATATAAACCATATAACATTAGAAGATATATGGTGGTGAGCATGAATGCCATGACCCTGAAATATCGAAACAAAAATCTTATACCGAAACATAAATGGTAGGGTACAACTAGTATATATTTTTATAGGTATTAGTTGCTTCACTAAGAAGTATTAGTTTGTTAGTATAGTTGTTTCCCTCTCTAAAATCCATGAATGTGCAAGCATATAGTAATGACATACCAGTGTCGTTTGTACTTCTTAAGCAAAGATATCCCAGAATCAACTTTTTCATCATTCCTAAGCCATATCTCACACATTGCTGCCATCCAATATGCTACTGCAATTCTCTGAGGGAGACCAAAATAAGTAATTATTGACTGTTTGTGCACCACAAAAGCACAAAGTCTAAGCATGTCTTTATAATAGTATATACAAGTTATATCCCAATGGTCAAAATAAATTACACACACACCTGCAATATGCCCATCCATCTGATCTGTTCCATGTCCACCCCATATGTTAGATTATTGATACCATGGAAATAGCCACCTGATACATGAGAAATTAAATAGTTATGAGTAATCAAGTAAATGAATAATGGTGGAACATAAGAATCATGAAGATTGAAACGTCCATCAAAAGGATGTCATCAAGATGTAACTATTATATCACAAATTGGACGTGATTTAACTATTCCCAGTCATCATCATCACAAAACACCTCTCAATTGTACATAAGGAAGTAAGAAAGCACCTTGGAGAAAAATCCCTAGAATTAGAAGCTTTAGTGCCCGGAATATTGCTTTCTTGGATGAAGCAGCTCTGCAAGTCATATTCTAGTATAAAAAGGAAAAAGAAAATACTTAGTGCATAAAAGCATCGCATATGCAAACATATATATAGTAAGTCTCTTGTACACCAGTTGTACGGTGTAACTTTATACAACTAATACTTTTCAGCGAAAACAACTAATACCTTTTAGTAAAACAACTGATACCATTTAAAAATACACTTGAAATGCACACACACACATATACATTACCTGATCAGAAGTAAGGACAATACATACAGAAAACAGAGTAGGATCGAGAAGTCCATATAGATGTTCAGACTCAAAGAAATTGTGTTGCTCAATTTGAAGAAAGAAAGGACACGCATAGTGTTTTAAAGATATGCTCAAATACAGAGGACCTAACAAATAAGTACCTTATATACAAGTCCGAGTGAGACGCCAACCATGAAGAGGAAAAATGGCATTACAAAATCCGCCAATGTTAAACCGTTCCATGGTGAGTGATTGATAGCTGGTATAAGCCCACCAGCATCATCAACAATTATCATTAACTGCAAAAGACGTAAGATTACAATATTATTTGACAGGAATCAAGCAAATCCTCATGCCCTACTATAGATGACCCTCAAATTAATCATAAAAAATTTAGATAACTTATCATTCACAGAATACTATCAAACTCAATGAGATTATTAGTCTTTCATATTATTGACATTTCCTCTCCCAGTGCAGTTTAAGAACTCATGCACAGTGAAACTATAATTACATTAAGCTTCCCCATTTATAATTTTGTCGAATCCAAAAATTCTAATCGAGTCTTTTGCGTCTTAAAGGCATCAAGAAACATTTTCAATTTCCTTCTTCTTCTATTAACCTAATTTATACAAAATTGCCTATTTTGCTCTTGAATCACAAAATTCTCCACATTAGTATCATTTATACATATACCCAACATCTAATTTGGATCAACATGCTTCCACTTTGAAGACACTTAAATAAACATCACCAATTAACCGCAAATAACACAAACTTTGATAAGTAGGAAAAGTAATATCACTTGGGATTAACAAGATTTCCTAATATTAAACTTTTGAAAAGCTTCAGTATCCTTTAATCAGTATCTTCACATTCATAGTAAGATTCATTCTCACATGCTTTCAAATTTCAATAGTTCATTATGTTCTGTTAATTCACACTAATTAACATTATCAATCAACCAACACAAAAGGGGATGGATGGGGGTTTACCACAACAGTGAGGCCACGGAAAACGTCAAGCGACACCAGGCGAGGCGACGACGGAGAAGACTTTAACGGCGCATTGACGCCGTTAAAAGGAGGGGTGATTTTGTGAATAGCGGACTCAACATCGCAAACATGGCCGGCGTCAATGCGCAGAGAGCAACTAGGCAAACTCAACGTCCCTTCCTCCTTAAGGAGTTTGTACGACGCCATTTTCAATCCCTGCGCTTAAACTGCAATTCTTCAACCGAACAAATTACCATTCCCAACCGCGGCACGCAATTCAATACCCCCCGATTATTGAAAATCCTGTGTTTCCCCCAAATCAACAACTGCAAATTAAGCAGATACAAATTGGCGTCACCCTGAAATTTGTAACCGTATTTCCGGAAATCAATTCCGTCAAAAAATCGTCAATTACAACCCAGATTCTCGGTCAATTTCAAAAAAAGGGGATGTAGAGAGAGAGAGAGGGAGAATGCAAAAGCGAAAATCTAGCATTAAAGAGGATAAATAGAAATCAGAAGGCTAATGGAATGTGAATATGTTGCCAAAATGATAGAAAGGGGTGGGTGGCTTTTGTGAATGCCTGTGGACTGGCCACCCACTGTTTCTCTCTCTATCTCTCTCTCTCTGCAATTTTTGCAAAAAGGATACGTTACCGTTGCCTTTTGATGTACTCAAATCGACAGTTAACAAGCGGATATTTCTGAAAATGCGAGATAAATAAATGAATGAAAGGTGCTGGGTTTCTATCCACAATCACACACGTACCTTATTTTATCCTCTTTTTTTTTTCTCAAAGATCATTAATACAAATTCATGTATTTCACAAATAACAAAATATGTATATAATATATTGAAAATATATGTACGTCCCAATCGTGAATTATCTGGATTTTATTTTATTGCAAGTTATATAATAAAAAATTAAGAGTAGTACTTACGTATAAATATTTTCATAAACATACTTATGTGACTCAATTTTGAGAGTGGGGAATGTCATAACTCCAACACATACCAAATATTTTTGATGCTCATCTTGACCAAGACCGACTGATTACACGAAATTAACTGAAACTTGATTACATTACAAAATTAACCATTATATTCAGTTACATTGCTATACAATTAGTGAAAATGTTTAGAGTAATAAATGCAGTCAAACTAAATTATTCCGGAAAGATATTTGAGTTACAGAAGTCAAGATTTAGTAAACTGAACCCATGCGTGTACGTACATACCCAATTTGATGCAATCCATAAAACTCCTAAATTCGATGTTTCCGTTATAGCAATATTTGAAGATACGGATAAACTTTGTTATGTGTATAATTATTCAGTTACTAATTATAATTTTATTGCTATAATAAAGCAAAGATAAACACATGGGAGATTTGAATAATCTGAATTGTTTTCCTTTCTCACTAGAATCCTCTTCCTTTTAATTATACATTCGTATGCAATTTCATACATAATCACGTGTGATAATAAGCCAAGATATTTGGCTAATTCCTAATTAATCGATTTAGATGAATCTCGTACAGATCTTTCACTCAACAATCTATATCTTACAAAAAAAAAAATTGTGAAATTCTTATCCTTATTCGAAAGGACCGTGATTAGTAGATTAAAAGTAACACCCCATAATAATTTGCACCTAACCTAATTTAGGTATAGTTTTATTATTTAATACTTATCTCTACATATATGAACTAACATAGAAATATAGACTAAAATTTATATGCGTGTCTGTATTCTATTAACTTGTTTTAAATAAAAAATAATTATTGACTCCAGACGGAGGATTTATATAACAATATTATATAAAAATTATGAATTTAGAAGAAGAGAGAAACCAGAAACATAGATTTTTTTTTTTATAATTTAATAGTTTAAATAAAAAGGTCTAATCTTACATAAAATATTTTTTGAAAAAATGTCAACCTATTATTAATTAACAGATTAATTTTTCAAATAAAAGAAAAAGAAGGCATGGCCGAAAAGTAGTTAACAGTCTATTTTTTCCACCGTCAAACCACAAAATTAAAAAAAAAAAATTGGCCAACAAAAACATCACCCACGAACGTACGACACAGAAACAAGGATCGTAGTGAAGAATATGCTCATCTCCGCCGAAAGACAAAACCAACAATAACATTACCCACGAACTTTTCCCACTTTAATTATTTATCAATTTTTTATTTTAAATATATTATCGTACTACATATATAGTTCAGACTAATAATTGAATAATAAATGGACGGTGAATTAAACATACATTAACTTGATGTGATGTGTGGTGTGGTGTTACCCAGAATTATGCCTCGTTGAAACCTTGAAATATGAGAAAGTGAATTGAACACTATAAATTCACAGTACACGAATATATATTATATAGTGCGTTTTACTAAAAAGGGACTCCTAATTCAATTGGGAATTGGTTTTCAAAAAAAAAAATCAATTAGAATTTATTCTGTAATGGGAATTTGATTTTAATGTTACCCGACTTTCTGTCACAAATTATTTCGAACGATCATTATCATTATTGAATTTCTTTACAAGTGTCCCGTGTTTTGTTGCATGTTATTAGCATATGCATAACTACCCCCGTCCTTTAACCATTGGATAATAGGGCATCCAGTTCTTTTTAGCAATTCTATAAATCTGTCATTATGTTCAAAATACATCAATCCATTGCCATTTGATAAACAAATAAATACCAACTCTTGACCATACTCACCGCTTGATAACACTTCTTGAAAATTAAAGTAGTTTGAGGCCGCTTAAAAAATAAGTGCTTCTGCACCTTTTATTAAAGTTTTCAAACACCATGTCATGAATCATGTACAACTTTCTAGTAAATAACTTTATTCTAAAACTTTTTCCCTCAACAACAAAGGTTAAGTCTTGTATGCATCCAGGTGCGTCGTGCATTCATTGAGTATTTTAAAATTATGTGACTTATTATATTGAAATATGCAACTGATTTACACTAAATCGTACGACTATTAATATAGAAAAATAGTTAAACGGTTTAGTGTAAACAAGTTACATCTTTCAGTATAACAAATTGTATGATTCTAAAATGTACTATGAATACGTATATGGTGTACCTGGATGCACATAAGATCCACACTAACAAATTAAATGGGGTGTATATGTATGACATGTGGTCAACCTGCGTGGATATGACAATTTCTGTCGCGCGTTGCGCACGACTGATTTTATTATTATTATTTATTTATTTTGAAATTTTAAAGTTTAATAATTATAAGTGTAAATTTTAAGTATATTAATTATTGATTAATGATTTCTTTTTGACAAAAAATCGTATGAGACGGTCTCATGCATGAGACGGGGTACAACCAAGCACAAATCATGCAAGTGTGCCTCTTTATTTTTAATCTTAAGTGCTATTAATATTTTATGTATACTAATTAATAATTTAAGATAATTAATTAATTAATTAAGTATAAATGTGTATTTATTTTATATTTAATTAATGTTAAGTATCAATTTGATACAATTAATATTAAGCACTCTAAAAATGTGTGTTCAAACCTTCAAATAATATTAAGCACACCGATTTAATACAGTTTATAGTATATATGAAAGTATTAGTTGTTTAGGGTTGAAAGTATTAGTTGCTTCATTTAAAAGTATTAGTTGTTTAGATTTGAATTTATTAGTTATTTCATTTAAAAACATTTATTATTTCAATGAAAGACATTAAAAGCGAACAAAATTTTATAATTATAATTTTCATAATTAATATATTTATTTTTATTATAAAGTTATTCATTTAAGTAAAAAAATATTTATGATAAATTAAGAGTAAATAGTTTAACAACTTATAATGGTAGACCGTTTAATTGATATTTCACAAAAATTAAGCACCAATTTCATACAACCTTAATTAAAAAAAATACATGAAATTTAAATGTTTTTTCCCCAATTCAAGCGCTCTCTCTTTTGTATCACTGACCCTCCAGGACCGTCAAAGTATAATCGGGGGTTTCTTCATTCTTGACGCATGAATGTTGCACAAACCTTGAAGAATGTGATTCTGAAATCAGTTGGATCTCCATTAATCCTGAATTTACCCTGTAATTAAAAAAAAAAAAATTTTTTTTATTAAGTTATATAGTTTTATCAAAATATTAAAACGTGTAAAATGAAAACATGATTAAATTTATTTCGAATATAGTCCACATGTGTTCCCGGCGCTCGGAAGGTACCATGGGCCAATTTGTCCATTTTGGGTCAATGTACTTGCAGCATATGCCCCGCACCATGTTATTCAATATTACAAAGGATCGTGGAGAGTGCATTATATTAAAGAGGCACGAAAAATTAAAGAGACTAATATTTAATTATGCTTATTTTTTTATTAACTTGCTTAATTGTTATTTGTTATATCATTCATTGCTTATTTGTTATACTTCTCTTAACCATTAGTATAACATTTATAAATATATTCAAATTATTTTATAGGAGTTAATATTAAATGACACTACAGAAAATCCCACATTCCGTGACGAATTTTTTTGTGACGACACAAAATTCGTCACAATATGTTACCTAAAGGTGACAAATTTAATTTTCGTCACTAAAAAGATAGAATTCGTGACAAATTTTATTTTTGTCACCACTGATGTTTTTTTTCGTCACTAATTCAAAATTTTCATGACAAAAATAAGAAATTCGTCACAATAAACTTTGGTGACGATATTCATAATATTTAGTGACGATATTCAACGTAATGAAAAATAGTCTTTTTGTGACAACTATATGTTTTGTCATTAATTATTCAAAAGAATTGGTGACGCACTTAATTCGTCACAATTTTATTTGGTGACGATCGTCATTGTAATTAGTGACGATCATAGTCGTCATATAATATTAAATTTTCATGACAATTTTATGTTTCTTCGCTAATTGTTCATAGTAATTAGTGACATATTCTTTCGTCACCAATATTAATATATAGTGACGATTAATAATTATTTTTTAATGATGCACTTATTTCGTCACAATATTATTCGGTGACAAACTTCATTTTAATTAGTGACTATAATATAAAATTTTCATGACAATTTTATGTTCGTCGCTAATTGTTCATAGTAATTAGTGACATATTCTTTTGTCACCAATATTTATATATAGTGACGATTATAATCATTTTTTAATGACAAACTTATTTCATCACAATATTATTCGGTCACGATCTTCATTTTAATTAGTGACGATCAATATTGGTCATATAATATTCAATTTTCATGACAGTTTTATGTTTCATCATTAATTGTTCATAGTAAATAGTGACATAGTATTTTGTCACCAATATTTATATATGGTGACGATTAATAATTTTTTTCATATAAAATATAGATTTTATTAAATAAACCTGCGAATATAAAATTTATTAAAAAGATTTGTTTATTAAGGTCCGAACACAAAACCTTTCAATTAAACTTGACAAGTAACCACCAAATAAGCTAGACGATTTTTATTTTATTTTGATGTTTATTATTTATTATCTTTTTGTCATTAATTAATTTTTCCGTATAAAATATAAATTATATTAATAAATCGAAAATATAAATTTTAATCCATCAAGGTTTGAATACGGGACCCTTTTACCTAAAGAGGATAACTACACCACTGGACCAAACAATACAGTTGTCTTAGGTATTTTAATAAAAATATTTGAATTAATTTTTTAATATAAAAAATAAATACATCAAAGGGAATTGAACATATGACCTTTCCAACAAATAACATGTCTTTCACCAACTAAGCTAGACAAAGCTTGTATTATTGAGGCAATTGAGAAATATTGGATTTTTGGAAAAAATACTAATAAATAATAAATGAGGCAATTATTCGGTTCGATGGGGGACCAAACACGGGACCTTAGGCGCTTGAGCGGGGATCAATTCCACTCAGACACTTACTTTCTTACATTTATTTAATGAAATTAATTCTATATGTCCTAAAAATCATTTTTTTTCAATTTTTTTTAAAATTATTTTTTTCAATTATTAAATTACAATTTTTTTTTATTTATAAGTTTTAAATTAAATTGTATTTTATTAAAATTATATTATTTTATTTATTTTTAATTCGATTTTTTTTACACTTTTTTGAAAAAAAAAAAATTTATTTCATTTGTTTAATTTAACTATCTAATAATCTTTAAAATAATAATTATATTTTTTACATTATAAATTATAAATAAATAATTATATTCTTTTAAAATCGTATATGTCCTAAAAATTCATTTTTTTAAAACAAATACTACTTTCTATTTAAATAAGTACTACTTTTCATTTAAACAAGCAATACGTTTTATTTAAACAAGTAATACTTTTAATTTAAACAAGATTACTTTTCATTTAAACAATCTTTTCTTTTCATTATTTAAACAATCTACTTTTATATTTAAACATGTACTAATTTTCTATTTAAACAAGTAATATTTTCTATTATTTAAACAAGTACTACTTTTCATTTAAACAAATACTACTTTTCATTTAAACAAATACTACTTTTCTATTTAAACAAGTACTACTTTTTTATTTAAACACGTAATACTTTTCATTTAACAAGCAATACTTTTCATTTAAACAAGTACTACTTTTCTATTTAAACAAGTAATTAATACTTTTCATTTAAACAAGTACTACTTTTCCTTTAATCAAGTACTAATTTTCATTTTAACAAGTACTACTTTTTATTTAAACAAGTAATACCTTTCATTTAAACAAATAATACCTTTCATTTAAAAATGTACTACTTTTCAATTAAACAAGTACTACTTTTCAATTTAAACAAGTACTATTTTTCTATTTAAACAAGTAATACTTTTCACTTAACAAGTAATACTTTACATTTAAACAAGTACTACTTTTCTATTTAAACAAGTAATACTTTCCATTTTAACAAGTAATACTTTTTATTTAAACAAGTACTTTAAACAAGTACTACCTTTCATTTTAACAAGTATTACTTTTCATTTAAACATGTAATACTTTTTATTTAAACAAGTAATACCTTTCATTTAAACAAATAATACCTTTCATTTAAACAAGTACTACTTTTCATTTAAACAAGTACTACTTTTCTATTTAAACAAGTACTACTTTTCTATTTAAACAAGTGATACTTTTCATTTAACAAGTAATACTTTTCATTTAAACAAGCACTACTTTTCTATTTAAACTAGTAATACTTTTCATTTTAACAAGTAATACTTTCTATTTAAACTAGTACTACTTTTCCTTTAAATAAGTAACACTTTTCATTTAAACTAGTACTACTTTTCCTTTAATCAAGTACTACTTTTCATTTTAACAAGTACTACTTTTTATTTAAACAAGTAATACCTTTCATTTAAACAATTAATACCTTTCATTTTAAAAAAGTACTACTTTTCATTTAAACAAGTACTACTTTTCTATTTAAACAAGTAATACTTTTCATTTAACAAGTAATACTTTACATTTAAACAAGTACAACTTTTTCTATTTGAACAAGTAATACTTTTCATTTGAACATGCAATACTTTTTATTTAAACAAGTTCTACTTTTCATTTAAACAAGTACTACTTTTAATTTTAACAAGTACTACTTTTCATTTAAACATGTAATACTTTTTATTTAAACAAGTAATACATTTCATTTAAACAAATAATACCTTTCATTTAAACAAGTACTACTTTTAATTTAAACAAGTATTACTTTTCTATTTAAACAAGTAATAATTTTCATTTAATTAGTAATATTTTTCATTTAAACAAGTACTACTTTTCTATTTGAACAAGTAATACTTTTCATTTTAACAAGTACTACTTTTCATTTAAACATGTAATACTTTTCATTTAAACAAGTAATACCTTTCATTTAAACAACTAATACCTTTCATTTAAACAAGTACTACTTTTCATTTAAACAAGTACTACTTTTCTATTTAAACAAGTAATACTTTCTATTTAAACAAGTAAAACTTTTCATATAACAAGTAATACTTTCTATTTAAACAAGTAATACTTTTCATTTAACAAGTAATACTTTTCATTTAAACAAGTACTACTTTTCTATTTAAACAAATAATATTTTTCATTTAAACAAGTACTACTTTTCTATTTAAACAAGTACTATTTTTCATTTAAACAAGTACTACTTTTCTATTTAAACAATTAATAATTTTCATTTAAACAAGTACTACTTTTCCTTTAATCAAGTACTACTTTTCATTTAAACAAGTACTACTTTTCATTTTAACAAGTACTACTTTTCATTTAAACATGTAATACTTTTTATTTAATCAAGTAATACCTTTCATTTAAACAAATAATACCTTTCATTTAAACAAATAATACCTTTCATTTAAACAAGTACTACTTTTCTATTTAAACAAGTATTACTTTTCTATTTAAACAATTAATAATTTTCATTTAACAAGTAATACTTTTCATTTAAACAAGTACTACTTTTCTATTTAAACAAGTAATACTTTTCATTTTAACAAGTAATAATTTCTATTTAAACTAGTACTACTTTTCATTTAAACAAGTAATACTTTTTATTTTAACAAGTACTACTTTTCATTTAAACATGTAATAATTTTCATTTAAACAAGTAATACCTTTCATTTAAACAAATAATACCTTTCATTTAAACAAGTACTACTTTTCATTTAAACAAGTACAATACTACTTTTCTATTTAAACAAGTAATACTTTCTATTTAAACAAGTAGTACATTTCATTTAACAAGTAATATTTTCTATTTAAACAAGTAATACTTTTCATTTAACAAGTAATATTTTCTATTTAAACAAGTAATACTTTTCATTTAACAAGTATTACTTTTCATTTAAACAAGTACTACTTTTCTATTTAAACAAGTAATATTTTTCATTTAAACAAGCACTACTTTTCTATTTAAACAAGTACTACTTTTCTATTTAAACAAGTAATACTTTTCATTTAAACAAGTACTACTTTTCCTTTAATCAAGTAATATTTTTTATTTTAACACATACTAATTTTTATTTAAACAAGTAATATCTTTCATTTAAACAATAAATGCATTCTTCTCCATAAAAGAATAAATTACAATCGAAAAAACAAATGATAATAATAATTATAAATTCATTTAATACAAATGTAGCATGAATAATTATTATAAATTACAATTGAAATACATCTTCTTATTCTTCTTCTTATTAAAGCGCGCCTCTCCTCCTCCCCCTTATCCGTAATTAAACAAATTCTCTATGCCTTACTTTGGATTCAACGATTTCAAATCGGATCTAATATTTAACAGATTGAATCGTCTTGAAACGAAAACCGAATCGCGATTAAACCTCTCTCCACAAATCTTTCATTTAAACAAGTATTTTCCATATGATGGTTTTGAAAACCCATTTAAACGGAAAGTTTCGATTCGGTGCGTATAAAAAGCGGGGGTGAGGCGAGTGATTCCAAATTTTTTTTTTTGCTTTTTAGAAGCGATTTAAACGAATGTATAAGGCAAGTAATAACATAAAAGCGATAAAGAACACACAATTTTATAGTGGTTCGGAAACTCGTCCTACATCCACTCTTTTCATTTAAACAAAGTACGGGACTTATCACCCTTTTCGATAGATTTAAGTTCAACTCAAAGCGGGACTTATACGGGATTTCATTTAAACGGGAAGATGTTTATCGAGGTTACTACCTACAAACTTATCTATCAAACCCGGATTTTAAACAACTAGGGTGAGATTTTCTCTTATTTCAATTTAAGGTTGGGAAAACAAGTAAGATACATTTTCTTAGGTTGGGTTTAGAACACTCTTTGAATATATTTGTATATCTATAGACTTGTGTTCTAGGGTGGAAACTTAACTCTCTTTGGCTCTGTAATATCGTTGCTATCTTCTCATTTCCTTTCCACCCTTGATAATGACAACTTGTATTTATAGTTTTGAATATTTAAACAATTAATATTTTATTCTTTAAACAAGTTAATAATTTTCTGGAATTTAAACAAAGCCTTGGCCCGATCTTCTCTTAATTGGACCTTTTTCTATTTAAACAAGTAAATACGATTTTTCATTTAACAAGTAATATTTTTTTTCATTTAAACAAATTATAAATCAGTCGGTATGTCGGTTTTCATTTAAACAAGTAATATTCTTGACCATTTAAACAAGTCATTCTACTTTTTCTATTTAAACAATACATCGGTTTAATTCATTTAAACAAGTGCGATACAGTCATCCTTTTCGGTTTGAGTCATTCTTAGCCTTTCTTCTTCTACGATTTTTTTAAACAACTAATCTAACTTTTCATATTAAAACAAACCTTTAATATTTCGATCATCTACTTACGATTTCGTGAGTTCCCCCTCAATTCGTTCTCTTTTATTTTGGAGTTCCCCTTTTTTTTCAACGTAAATTAGCTTCAATAACACAAGTTGATAATGTTTTGGCATAATTAATCAAAACTAAAATATCCCAACAATTTCCCCTTTTTGATAATGGCCAAAACATTTGAAATATATGCATTTCTAGAGATCGGGTTTTGTTTTAAAAATCATTTCGGTGGTCACTTTTTGAAAACAATTAGTGAACCTTTTGAACACCAAATTGATGGTATCGGATCAAGTTTTAAAAATAGATCTGCTTTCGGCGATCACATTGAAAAAAGTAATCTTTTCGAGCACCGCTCGATACAATTGATGGTCCCGTTTGAAAACCCATTTTGCGGAAGCAAAACGTTTGATTGATTGCATATAAAAAGCGAGGGTGAGGGCAGAGTGATTCCAAATTTTTTTTTGCTTTTAAGAACGATGTGTGTTATGCTTATAAGCGAATGTATAAAAGGCAAGTAATAACATAAAGCGATAAAGAACACACAATTTTATAGTGGTTGGGACAACTCGTCCTACATCCACTCTTCCCTTCATGGGCACCAACTAAACCAACTTAACCAAGCGGGACTTATCACCCTCAAAGAGATTTTTAGATAGATGTTTACTGAGTTCAACTCAAGCGGGACTTATCTCCCACGGGATCGCCTACCCTCCTTTTTCGGGATTGCTTAGATGTTTATCGAGTTCCACTCACCTACAAACTTATCTATCAAACCGATTTGGGTAAGGTTTGTTTTTGTTTCAACTAGGGTGAGATTTTCCCTTACATTTGTTTAGCCTCAATCTTAAGGTTGGGAAAATCTCTCTCTTAAGATACATCGTGGGTTGCTTAGGTTGGGTTCTAGAACACTCTTTGAATATATTTGTATATCTATAGACTTGTGTTCTAGGGTGGAAAGCTTAACTCTCTTTGGCTCTGAAGCATCGTTTGCTATCTTTCATTTCCGCTTTCCACCCTTGATAATGAAGGAAGAACTTGTATTTATAGTGTGGATTTGAATGTTACCGTTGGAAGAATCACATTCAAATCCATACTATTCTAAAACAAGTTCTGCGGCTTTTCGGTGGTTGTCTTCCTCTCATTGGTCCACGTCGGTTGATTCTATTTATATATATTCCGAGAAAACAAGAATCATTTGAGGGATTTAAACGAGTCTTGTTTTCATTTAAGGCCTTGGTGAATCTTTCTCTTGATTGGACCTTATATGCGTCGGGTATCTTGACACTTTTCGGGTTGATTGAGTTCGATTCTTCTTTTCTTAAACAATCGAATATTTTCATTTAAGCGATCATCAATGGCGTTGATTCTCGGTTACGAGATGACTTCTCTTACGTCTGGTATCTAATTTCGGTTTTTCGATTCGATTTCTTCTACTTTGATTTGATCATTTCACGATAGATCGGATCGATTTTATTAATATCGGTTTATCTTAATCGGATCAGATTAGCATATTTAGGTTAGCATATCGGTTTAAAGCGTCTGGTCTCAATCCGTCGATCTTGACCATCTGTAAATATCGATCTTGAAAACGTCGATCTTTCGGTCTCATCCTTCTCTGCCGATTTGCAACCTTCTCTTACGATCTTACGGTCATCTTCTTTACGATCGGTTTATGCGCTCTTCGATCATTAGATCGGCAAATTTACGGTCATAGTCATCTGGTCATCTTACGATCGGTGGCCGGAAGCCTTTCTTCTCTTACGATTTTTCGGCTCATCGGTTCACTTTCGGAACTCATCTAACTCCTCGATCTCGTCGGTCATTAAACCTTCAACCTAAATGCGATCTCGATCATCCGCTTTCGATTAAAAGTGAGTTCACTTCAATTCGTTCTCGTTCCTCAACTGTTTTTACGTAAATTAGCTTCAATAGTTGATAATGTTTTGGCATAATTCATCAAAACTAAAATATCTAACTTGATTTCTTTTTAAGTGAGCCTCGGAGCCTTAGAAAGCGGAATAGAACCTCGAGCAAGTCCTTGAAGTACCCAAACTCCGTGAGCAAGCGGCGTTAGGCCGCTAGGGGTTTTCGGATCGTGCGGTGTAGAACCCTTCTTATCCGACTTTCGATGTGCGCCTCCTCGGAGTTGCACTGCGACCTCCAACGCACCAATCAGAAAATCGAGCTCTATTTCGATGCCGTAAAAGATGTCGAGGAAAAAGCCCGAAACTGCTACGAGTGCCCAATCTGCCTCAACAGCAATGAATTCGTCTGGAGGTTAGAGTGAGTGACTTTATAGGTTCGTGTATTTTATATTGTAGTAATGTTTTGAACATTGTTGTTTTAAGTGTGGCGGTTGGGGATTACATTTTAGATATCTTATATTCGGGAGTTTCTAATGTGAATTTATAAGTTATGGATGTTGGCAATTTGATTGTTGTGTCATTAAATGTTCTTAAATGGTTAAGTAAGTATAGTTCTGCATTCTAGCCTTCTAAATATTGTGTTGATGCTATTGAACAGAACAAATATGAGATATAGAAGGTGCGGTCCTCATTCCCATGGTGCGTGTTAGTACCAACCAGAAGTAGTAGATGGTTGAACTACAATTCTGCAGGTACATAGTACTTCTCATCTCTCTCTCATACTCTTGGGCTTCATTTCTTCATTTTTTCCTTAAAAGAACAATATTTAGGCTGCTTCCAACATTAAATGTTAAGGAGGAACAACAAGATAATGCATGAGATAGATGCCACCATCTCTTGATTGCCCTCAGCTCCACCTCCTCCACTCAGGCGCATCTTAGAGTAAAATGTTACTACACTTCTTTAAAAAAAATGATTTCAATTAAATTAATGAAATGATTCAGTTGCTTGATTAATATAGTTTGCATAATTTCAATAATATTTATCACAACAATAATTGGCATATATTTGCATAATTTCAACCAAAATTCATTATAGTTTACAGAATTTCAGTTGCACCTCCTTGTTTGTAGGATTTGCTTGGTTGAGAACTTTAAAAAATAGATATTTGTAGTAATGCTTGGTTGTGAACATTAAAATTTTGCAGTAATGCTTGGTTGTGAGTCTCCTAGAGGCGTCTAGGCAGCCTCGTGACGTACGCTTCGGCGGGAAGCAGTAGCAGTCTGAGTCTCCGAGATTGAGGCGTGAAGTTGCCTACATTTTTAATGTTGCTGTTCGCTAAATTTTCAGTGGAAATCTCAGGTTCGTTAGTTTAGGTTTAACGTAATGATGCGGCTGCATGTATCAAACAATATATTATGCTCAAAATGTTGTTTAAGTGCATTTATAATGGATATATCATTTTTTTGTCGATACACTTTCTTTTCAAATTTCGTGTTTTAATAATTTGATGTTTTGGTGAAGAGACATCAATTTAATGTATGCTATTTTTTCTCCGAATCATACCATTTTCCATCCAGGGTGCAAAGGAGATATTCAAGTTGTGCTCACATCCAGTAGAAATTGAGTCAGTAATAGCATGTAAGTTGTAATTCCCTCTAATCTTTATCTTGGAATTCCTCACAGAAAAGAACAATAGATGGGCTATTCAGCAGTTTGATGGAAACTATATCCGTTTTTCCTGGCTGCCTCTACCATGTGACCTAGGCGGAGTGACGGTGCACGGTAAGGGAGGGTGATTGAGTGGGGTGCGGCTAGGGCAGCCAGGGCTGGACATGAAGGTGTTTGGCCTCAGATGATTGATTGATGTTTCTATGTATCTGCTCGGTGCGATGTTATCCCGTGCCTCTATCCTGAAAAAGTTTAGTGTGATAAGCTTCTATGATGGGTTTCATTTGTACAAATGTTGTGGTGTTGGAGCTGCAAAAAATGTGTACCAAGTGGAGGAATATGTGGAGTCAGTGGGTGGGATTGTCCTTTAAGGAATCTGAACTCGCAGCGTTGCTAGAGGTAAAAATTAGTGTTTATTAAATGAGAGATTATGAATTGTTCTAATATATGTCAAATGGTTTCCTCTGATTAAAGTTATATATGATGTCTACTACTTGCCCATTTGAATTGATCATGATCGTCCTTGTCATGCTATTTGGAAATTTATAATGCTTATTCTTGATGAATTTTGATATTGTGTTGTATGTGTAAAATATTTCTTTTCCGTCTTTCTTAATAATCTAAATAAGGTATTTTAAGACCCTTTAATTAGTTTAGTTTGAAAAAGCCTCGAACACTCTTAATATTGATGAACTATTTTGTGCTTTTGAAGGTGAGTTTTGAGATAGGGAGTGAAAACAAGCTGTGTGAGTATATCCACAAACTAACACGAACCACAAGAGTGGTTGAAGAGTCAACAATGGCAATCGAAAAGAAATTTGGGTTCGGAAGGAAAAAAATATAGCTAAGGTAGATTTAGTAATTAGTTCGGATTTATGAGATAATTAATTATTTAGAAACTCTCGAAGTGTGTTATTAGATTTTAAAATACAAATTTCTATAATTGTACTCAGTATCTACTATTCAGTGTTTCTTTTATTTGGATATCGGTGTTTAGGTGAAATTTGAATTTCAAAGGAATTAGAGGTTCTATGGATTTTTCTTCGCTTAACAGCTTTACATTCTGACATTGTCTAATGCAGTAACTTTTTAGCTTATGGTTTAATATTTTTATGTTTTTGATCTTTTAAATTAAATAAATTTGTTTATATGAAATTTGTTGTTGTTGCTCATTATAACGAAAACTATTTCTATTCAGGTCTTTCTTTCTTGTCATTATAACTAGGTTGCTCTACATTATTAGATTGTGTTTCTTTCCTCTTATATTGAATCCTTTTAATTGAGTACTTAACTTAGGTGCAGTATCATATATATTGGACTTTGATCCAAAAGTAATTGACTTTTTGGGACCACGAAACATAGAATGCGTGCATGCAAAAAACTCATTAAGATTCTTATCAATTGTAAAGTCTGTTGGTACCATTTTTTACGGATAATTTATTTCAAATTAGCAGTGATTTAGTCTCTTATCGAAGAGTTGTCTCTCTTGATAGGAAATGGATGGATTCTTAAAACTTTTTTCTACTAAATCATTTTTTATTAATCTTGATTTATTCACGTATAGCGTAACGAAAGAAACGCACGTGGTAGGCAACTAGTAATTAACATTAAAATAAGGTAATTATGGGTTTTATGAATATTTTATTTCAATCTTGGGTATGGTGATGAAGTAGCTGATTTTTTATAATTTTTTGTAGTCTCTTGAACTTAAAGAACCGTGCGATCGGATTTACTTGTATGAGCAAACCCACAGTACAGAGAAAAATGGGTGGAAATCCGACAAGGCAAAAATAAAATTGGGTAAGTCATGTAGACATTTATGATATTTGATTATGTTATTATTGAGGTTAATTGACTTTTTTTTCACTGACCATTTTATTTACTTTATTTATGCTTAAATACCAGGAAACGATGAAACGTAAGCGAGAGGAATATTTTGATCTCGGAATAGACAAGACCGAAGCTGACATAGCTTTGGAGGTGTTGGGCCATGGGGCTGGATATACCAAAGGTTATGGTTATGGTTCTAAGCCTCCAAGTAAGCGTAGTTCATTGTACAATTCTTCTGTTGAATATGAAGATGAACTAAGAGAAACAACGGAAGAGTTGCAACAGTCTAGAGCTCAAGTGGAAGAACTACAAACTCAAGTAACTAGCTTGAAAGAGGACCTGACTACACAAAATGAAAATCTGACTGCCAAACTCTCTGAGCAAAATGACATTCTCACTGCAAAACTCTCTGAGCAAAGTGCAACTATGAACAAAATAATGGCTTTTATGAGGGAGAAAGGGATTGACATATAATATAATTAAGGTTAGCTTCTATTTTTTTTGAGTTTTTGGTTCTTGTTGTTTTTCTTTAGCCTTTACTTTATTATTTTCATTTTTCTTTTAGTAGTACTACTCATATGTGTAGCTTTAAAGCTGGATGTGTTAGAAGAGGGCAGATATGATTATTTATTTGTGTTCAACATGTATAACAAATAAGGGAATGTGGTTCTCTTGTTTCTCACTCTCGAGATTAGGTCTTGTAGATGCTATTTCGAAGTGCAATTAGGTCTTGTAGATGCTGCAATTGCTGATTTTTTGGAGCATTGCAACTACTGATTTGATTCAAACATAAATGTTGATATGTGTGATACAATTTATATTTTTAGCCAAGATATACGTGTATTGCGTGTATATAGATAGTGGTAGTACTGTACTTTGTATATTTCACTACCAAATTGTGCTAATTATGGTGTGTTAAGTAAAGATTGCTGCATTTTAGTTCGTTGATGTAATGATTAACAGAAGTTAGTGTACTCATTCCTTCTGAATTGCATTCGAATGTTTCGAAATTTGGGTCTGGTGCTAGGATTAATTCTACTGTTATGCCGAATGGTACATTCACTGGTTCGAATTTGGCTTTCATTTATAATAATGTGCTTATTCCTTCTGTGATTTTTGGGGATTTGCCTAAATCTGATTTTGAACTTTTGAAGTTGGGGCAAGATTCTGGTTTGCAGAATGCATATATTGAAAACTTTATTTCTAGTGCATTGAATAAGAAACTTGCTAATGGTTCTTCTAGTCTAAATTTTGTTGGGGAATGAGTTGCACAGATCTATTCGGGGTGAACATTTAAATACAAATTTAATTCTTTAATTATTACTAGCATGAATTAATCCTATATTAATTCAAATAATAATTGCAACAACATATCATGCATATAAAAAGCCACGTAAAACCTACGCATGCGGAATCTACGGGTTTACGTGAACGTACCTCTCGGGATGGCAGTGACTTCGGTCGGACGGACTAACCAAAAGGACTTCCCAAGTATTCCCTTAGCCCTTGCTCAACTATCCGGTGGAAGGACACTTGTCGAACAATTAACAAAAGGAAAAAAATAAACTTTGTTGCACCACCTTTGTGGATTTGCTAATTTTTCCAGCACATGGAATTGTACTTGGGAATGAACTAATCATCCCCTATTTATAGGATAGGAGGGGTCGAAAATTTTAGTAGAAAATCAATGTGGGAAAAGACTTTTCTTGGTCACTAAGAAATCTTGAATATATCTCTTATATTCTTTTTCCCATAATTAAAATATCCCACAAAAATCCCACCTCCTCAATTATGGTATTTTCAAAAATTAATGTGTGCAAGAATCCAAGATTTGGATCTTCTTGAATTTATGAGATATTCTTGTATTTCAAGAAATACATATCTTCCATAATATCTTTTCAAGAAAATCAAGAAAATCTTTCTTGCCCACTATATTTTCAAAATTTTGAAATTTTCTATATAGATAACCAAGTGGGAGATTTCTTGAATTTAATGAGATAATCTTGTATTCCAAGAATACATATCTTCATTCCATAATAAAATTCAAAGAAAATCTTTCTCCCTCTTTTATCCATAAATTTCGAAAAATAGAGGAAAAATTAAGCAACAATATTTATTTTATTTTAATCACCTTTTTCAGTTATTGGACTATTTGTTGGGCTACTCAGGGGGCCTTTAGGAGAATTAAGATTGGACCTTCTAATGGATCTTGAATATCTAATATTGAGCCACAATATAATTCAAGCCCATAAATATTAATTAATCCCACTACATAATTAATATTAGACTATCCATCTTAACCCATATTACGGTCAATATGGCTCCGGTCATTATTTCCGTGTTTAAGATTATCTAGCCCATTAATTAATTCAAGCCCTTTGAAATAGCTTTCCGTTAATTAATATCTTTTGTCCTTGGTCGAGAACGGTTCAACATTATTATCCATCTAGGAAACTAATTCCACTTGCAAGATTTGGTATGATAAAGCTTATGAACCTCCCAATGGGGCAAATCAAGCAAAGCGTGCTTGCACACGATTCTTCGTATTAAATCTTAGCAATCACATGTGACCAATAATATTGCCCAAGATAAAAAGTATTGAATCTCTCGATTATTTACCCATGATAAGTCAAAGCAATAGTTACCAATCCCACGTGATCTATTTAAGGGGCGAAGATTAAGAAACAACGAACCACCGAGGTCTAATTCTTCCTTGTTTGATTTCTAAAAAATTTATCCTCCCATGGAGGTCCTATTCAATTAGCATCGGTCATGCACTAGGGTTTAGGGTTTAGGGTTTAGGGTTTAGGGTTTAGGGTGTAGGTCCTCAACCTTTCGTGATGGGTTGTTCATTTCCGTCTAGGTCGTGAATGGCGTATTTTTAGTTACAAAGGACTGTTAATTTAATCTTATGTGATCTGGTATCACTAAATTAACTACAATGTAACACGTACGATTTATTGAACAGTTATGCAGTAAATATATGTAACATTCAATCATATTTAAAGCATCAGTGATAAACAATTTATTTCAGTAAATAAGTCTTGAAAATTCAGTTTCGATTATACAAAGTAAAAAACATACTTTTCAGTATAATCCCAACAAATTTGGGGATGGTTTTTGAACCAACCATGCTACTGTTTTGACCCCTAATGCCTTGGATTTGAATGTTAAATCATTTACTCAATCTTAAATTTTGATTATGCCTTGGATTTTGATTTTGGTAAGTGTATTTGTGCATTTAAAGTTTAGGATTATCATTTTCTTGATACTTTACGGAGCTATGCTTTCTTAAAAATTCATCTGATATGATATTTTTTTTATAGGTGATATCTAAGGAGAAGATTTCAGATTCGTCGTTTGAAGTGCAAAAATGAATAATGACATGAAAATTATTTTTGAAGACATATAAGACATTGATTTTTTTAGTTTATTGTTTCATGTAGTTTTCATAACAAAGATTGTTGATTGGTTTCTATTGTTTGAAGGAGATTTTTTGTTAATGCAAATTATTTTTTTTTATCTTTAATCAATTTAGTTTTTGTTGTAATATTTATTATTTAATATTATTATTGATTTAATATATATAAAAATTCAAATAAATTGATAATAAAAGTAATTATTTCACGATGAAATAAATGCGTCAAAATATGTATCATTTTTATGACGAAATAATAGTCACAATATATTAATTAATCATGACGATATATGTTGTTATTATATCAATTCTTTTAGTGACGATTATCATCATCGTCACTAAATAATATTTTTTTAATGACAAAAAAATATTTTGTCACCATTTTTACATCTTTTAATGTCAACAAATATTGTCACTAAAGTCCAATTTTTTGTGACGAAATTTAGTTGTCATTATATTTATATATATATATATATATATATATATATAACCACGATCATTTTTTCGTCCTTTTTTTGCAATTCTTTCGTGACGAGAAAATGTCAAATATGACGAACAATATATTGTCACCAAATCTAAACTTTTAGTGATGATTATTATTTTCGTCACTAAATAATACATTATAGTGACAAAAATAATTCGTCACAATTTCCACATCATTTTGCGACAATAAAATTTTTGTCACTAAATCATACTATTTAGTGATAAATTTTATCGTCATTTTATATGTACACATATAACGACGATCAACATTTCGTCACCGCAGAACAACTCTTTCTTGACGAATATAGAAAATGTGACGAAATAATCAATCTAATTGTGACAAAATTAACGTCACTAAAGTAACTTTTTTTGTGACAATTATTTATATCGTCACGTAAAGTTGAACTTTAGTGACGACCATCATATTAAGTGATGAATTTTTGATGTCTAAAGTGACAATTTATGCGTCACAATAGATGGAAACATATAGGGACGATGACCTTTATCATCACCAAATGATGCCTTTTTCATGACGAATTAATATAGCGTCACATTTTTCATAATACCACGCACAATAAATGACGATCTATGCCACAAAAAAAATCGTCACAAATTTTCAATTGTGACGCAAAATGATGTTTTAGTGACGAATTTTTTCGTCGCGAATTCTCGAATTTCCGTAGTGTGAAATAACTAATACATTTCAATTAATTAATTTGTTGTTTCAAAATTATTGTATTGTATATATTGGTTTTGTAGAATTAGGGTTGGTTTTAATATTTACCATATAAATTTGAAAAAAAAAAAAAATTATGTCGCGCAAAAGGCGCGTGTTGCACGTGTTGCGCGACAAATATGTGCAGTTGACCAGCCATCACTTCGGTGGTATGTGCATATAACATTAGTGATATACTGATATGTAGTGTATCCAGATTTGGTAAAGGAAATGTAATACATTTGCTAGTACGGCACTTAAGTAGCAAAATCAAATATTTGAATTACCAACACGCAAGTTACTAATTTGTTTATTTAATTATGGGAAGTTGGCATATAGCTTGTGATTTCAGGAGATCAATGGCTTCATTGTGCATGCCTACTTGAGAATCATGCCAGTATTTGTTTCTGAAGTTGAATACGTATTTTTTGTTGAGCTAGAAACTCCCATGGTTATGCATTTTTTTTATATATATAATGCATCAAAAGACTCCTAAATTATCAATTTTTATTTTAAAAAGCCTTTAACCTAATTTTTGTTTTAAACTCTATGTTTATTTACAGTTTTGAGGGGATTTGAAATTCTGTGAGGAAGATTTTAAGGGATTTGGTATAAAGTAAAACGTGTATTCGTATTTTATATATATTTAGGAGTGTGGATTTTATAGGAGATAAAGTAGGGTTTTGAAAAAGTAAATGATAAAAAGAATATTATATTGTAAAAAATAATATAGAAATGATTGAATGATCGTGTAATGATTGATTAAATATATATAATGATTATAAAGTAAAAAATGAAAACAAAGAGTATTGAATTGGATAGATAATAATACTTAAAAAGTTTGTGATAGATGATTTATAGTGTATTGAAAATTGTGTTTGTAAAAGATAAGATGGATGTATTATAAATATTATAAAGTAGAATTTTTGATGATTTAAAATCACATACTGAAATTCTGATAAATAAACGGAGACTTGAAATTTGAAATTTCAAAAGCCACTCTCCAAACCATAGACAAACAAAGTCTTATAGTTTTTAAACAGCAATTCTCCAATTTTTAATGTTTTTAAACATACAACTATAATAGTTGCTATTGGATAAAAAAAATTGCCCACGTAAATTGATATGAACCCTTTCTTTTAATGTTTTTATATTCATGATTCATAATCCATTTTTTGTAATTTGCTCTCAAATTTGCTCTTTTAACTCCATTTGGTTTAGTAATGGTTATTAAGTTAGGTGGGTTTATTTTGAGTCCGGCGATTCAAATTTTAACGTAGGAAAAAATATTGGGATTGATTTGACCCTGCTATCCACATAAGCTGTGACAACAAACTCATACCTTTTTCGGCCTTTGGTTAAGATGATTAATCTCAAACTATTTTGTACATTTCTTTTAATAGCAAAATCTATTTTAACTTAAACTTCCCAAATACAATTTATTTATCATATGTCACTAATTTATACTCCAACATTTTATCATTTTATCACATTTAATAAATATTATTCTAATTAACAATAAAATAGAATTATTTATTATGCCCTCAACACTTTATCACCTCAAAGAATTTGGAATGGAGGGAGTATTTGATATGTGGGTCATCAATCAACATGATATTAAATTTATTTTTGAGGCACATTTGCATGAGACATTCTCACCGTGAGATAGAGTGTAATTTAGGCATTGATGCTTTAATATTTCGAGAGAGTTGGATATTAATTGTGCTAAATTACACTTCATCTCATTTATAAAGACCGATTCATACGATGTTTCTGTCTTTATTATTTTAGGGGGAAAGTTCAATAAGGTAGATTGCTACCTGTCGCACCCCCACCAAATCTAGTCCAATTTTATTTGTGATGAGGCCCGAATCTTATTGGGCTTTCCTTTGCGTGCAAATTTCTTTTGTTTGGGAGATAAACCTAAACTTGATAATTGATATGAATTAAAGATAATGCCGTTAAATTTATCAGCAAATATCTCTATGTAGAATCCGACAAAAGTTGTATTCATCTTGTGACAACTCAAATTTAATATTTTAGTTGAAATCGAGAGTAATATTCTGATTAAAAAATATTAATTGTGCAGGATTATAAATGTATACAAAGTGTTACTTTAATTTATTGTGCAACTAAAGTATAATATTTTTATTAAAAAATATTAGTTTTGTATAATTAAACTGTATAATTATTACATAATAAAGCATAGGGTGAATAAATTGAACACAAGAATCTGTAAAACTAATTAAGAGGTGTGATTTATATTATTAAAGGGTATTAGTTATAATAATTGAAGAGTATATTTTTTTATTACATAAAAGGTGTTACTCATAATATTGATACAACAGAGGGTATTAGACAAAAATTTGTATGCAATATTGCATACAAGTGATATGTGCAATTGAGTTTTTTTTTTTCGCGGTCAGATGAACACGGGTTAGGGTAGATTATTGGTGGGCCAATGGGCTTCTTCATCTTCTTCCTCGAAGCCGACGCGGTTTGATTTCCAGATTTCTCTTATTCCTCTTCTCTTCTAGCGGATCTCCGATTTTCAGATTTCTCTTATTCCTCTTCTCTTCTGGTGGATCTCATGAACTTTCTTCTTTCTCGTTCGTGCCATAATTTTCTTTTTCACTCCGATCATTTGGATGAGAGTGTGTGATGAAATTCAGACCCTTCTGCATTTTTTCACGTTGTTCTGTAAATATGTAATTTTGGACTAATTTTTTTTTTGCGTCTGTACTGGTTTTTGTCATGTAGTAACACTATTTTGCTCATATGGTAACACTCTTTTTGTTCATGTAGAAACACATCAAGTTGTTCTTTAAATCTGTATTTTTTTACTGGGAATTTATTTTCGCTCTTGTACTGGTTTTATTCATGTGGTAACACGTTTTTCTTCATATGATAATACTTTTTGTTCATGTAGTAACACATGTTTTTTTAGTAATATGTAACACTGTTCATATATCGTCGTAACACTATTTTGCTCATATGGTAACTCTCTTTTTGTTCATGTAGAAACACATCAAGTTGTTCTTTAAATCTGTATTTTTTTATGGGAATTTATTTTCGCGCTTGTACTGGTTTTATTCATGTGGTAACACGTTTTTCTTCATATGGTAACACTTTTTGTTCATGTAGTAACACATGTTTTTTTAGTAATATGTAACACTGTTCATATATCGTCGTAATACTATGTGAATACTCATGTGTTACCATATGAACAATAATGTGTTACCATGTAACCCATGTAACGTTATGAATATAGTAACACACAAAAAATTGACAAAAAAAATATTTTTTTCAATATAACAATGTAGTAACACTCATATATAGATATAGTAACACACTAAAATTTTTAGAAAATAAAATTATGTGTTCAGTAGGAATCGAACATGCGACTAAACACATTTAGAGCAGACTTAAACCACTAGGCTACAACACACGATCAATAATGATATGCATCTATTAATATATATCCACTCTGTTCGCCCAATCCACAACTTGCCCACCACCGCTTGGCCCACCCACCGCCCCCAACTCGACCCACGACATAAAATTTAGTTCATTTTTTGCCTTATTTATGTTGTATTAAGACATAATTTAGTGTCTGCAATATTTCACAAGTCTTTTCGGTATTATTAATAGTGATAACTAAATGATGTGAGTTACATTATAAAATGATATTACTCGTGATAACTAAAAGGCTATATTATAAATATAGAACTAATTTCACGATGAACAAGTTTCATGTGAGACCTACTCTTGATATATAAGGGTATTCTAACTCATATTAATTATCTGTGTACGTAAGATACTAGGAACGACAACATTTTAAGTTTGAGACGAGCTTGGCATGTCTCAGTACCCGCCCCGTCCCGTGAACCCGCTGGGTCCAACTTATCCCACTTGTATATAAAGTAGTTTCAAAATACAAAATATGTATATTTTAGTATTAAAAAGTTCAGTTTAGAGCACATAAATTGTTCATTCTCACAATAATATTACAAAAAATGTTATTATTTTTTGTCTCATATATACACACAGTTCAACTCATTTATTTATTTTATACATAAAAAATTACAAAATTATCCCTTAAAATTTATTTTTGAGTTGGTATGCTGTGAAACTTGTTCACCGTGAAACTGGTTTTTTTTTTTACAGACATACACTTTAGTAATATAAGTCACATCCTTTAGTAATATAAGTCACACACTTCAGTTATCACTACGACACTCTTTGCTATAATATAAGTCACACCCTTCACTTTTATGAGTTACACTTTACAGTAAAAAGTCACACACTTTAGTAATATAAGTCACACTCCATAACCAGTTTCACCGTAAAACTTGTTCGCACTATACTTTGCCTTATTTTTTATTACACTTTATTAATTTTTGTATCTATTTTGGGGTGCATATTATTAAGGACGTAGAGAGTATTGTTTAATTATTTATTTGTAGGGTTTAAAAAAAAATTAGAATATTTATTTGGGGAGGAACTAGCCTAGTTAGTAAATATTTGTCACTCGTCAGTCAACTGAGAAACAATTTCTGAATTAGACGCAAAATACGAGTCCGTCCATAGTTAATTTCTTGTAATTGAAGACAACAGATTAGCGGAGATGGGGCGACGAATCAATTCAACCTCAACGGCGGCGGCGGCGGTGGCGTTGCTGGTGGTATTCGCGGCGGTGGTTAATGGTGAGCGCGTAAATAAGTCGACGTCGGCAGGGTCATTTTGGTCCACCGCAAAAGAGGAGGGAGATCTCTTTGGATTGAAAACTGAAGCCGGTGCTGATTTAAGTGACCGTACTGTTCAGGAGGAGGATGAACGACAATTGGACGGGGGCTTCTCTTCATTAGAAGGAATGCTACAGTGGACCATTGGTAATTTCTTCGTCTCTTATTTATATAGATTGAAATCGTCTCTATTTCTTTCAGAATTTATTTGTTTGGATTTAAGCAGTCTTCTTTGATGTTTATGGTGTAAATTGAAAATCAATTTAAATTGGTTTGTTTAACTCGAATTGGTCGTGCTATTTACTTATTGTAAGGTTTGCTTTGTTACTATTCGGTGCTTTTATAGTTAATGTAATCACACATACACAGACAAAACCAAAAGTGTAAAGCTAGTTTCAGTTGCCCTAAGTGATTGTTTTTGAACTTTATAGATGCTCTGGTCTTGTGGGATCATTTTCTGATAGCTAAGATACATGAATGTTTATATTGGACATAGCCAACATCTGTGCTTCATTTGATCTTCTTATGTTCTAAATGTGGGATCAGGAATCTGCTGGGATAATTTGACTTTACAAATGATGCCGTTTACTGGATTTTGCTGGACTATTACCTAACTAGATAACTTCTGAGATTTTCAGTTGAATGCAAAAAAAAAAAAAGACTGTTGCGTGAATTACATTATGAATTTAACGAATGATGCAGTAATGAAGCATATTGGTGAAATAGATTGCTGTTCTAGATTTCTATTCTACTTTGTGGTAGGCAGAGAGAATTTGAACTGTTATTACTTGATAAATAAGAATGTTTTCTTGCTTTTTTAAATTGATGTAGGCCATTCAGATCCAGAAAAGTTAAAAGAAGCTGCATTAGACATCCAGCGCCTGTCTCCTGAAGAGCTGAAGGAACGCCAGATGGAAATAAAAGTATGGTATATAGTTTCTCATCTAAAGGTCATGTATGAGTATATTCTTTGGTTATAGTTTTCAATGCAAGTTTCACCAGAGCTTTTTACCCAGATATCCTGCAGTAGTTTCATTTTGGAGCTTAAATGTTCTCAAATTCCAGTTTTCCACTGTAATAACCCTTTACAGGATCATATTAATATGTTTATTGTGTGTATAACAACCCTAACTCATTTAACTCATCACTGAAGGGCTAGGACGTGTAGCTTATTCTTTGAATATCGTGCCTCTAATTGCATTTGAAGAGGCATATGCCCTAGAACCCCATTATTAAGACTGATCATATCCTATGTGTTGGTTTTTTAGTAAGACGTATCATATCCTGTGTTCTGATTTTTTATTCTGCAGATCTAATGCTGTTGCCTTTTGCATTCTGAAACAGGAATTAATGGAGAAATTAAAGACGCCTTCAGATGCAAACATGATGAAAATTGCAATAGATGATTTAAACAACTCGTCTCTATCTTTGGAGGATCGCCATCGTGCACTTCAGGAACTTCTGATACTTGTTGAGCCAATAGACAATGCAAATGGTATTTCTAGTTCTTCAGCCACTGATATATCTAGAGAATCATCACCGCTATGCATTTTGTTAATTTTAAAAGACATTCATATCATTAAAAATATTCTGGTAAGCTGAGGTTTTCTGAATTCACATTGTTTGTATATTTGGTATCAAAGAGAAGTTTATAAAGCCTAGGAAGACATTAAATTGCCGTCTTGGTACTGTTGTAGATAACTACTGATTTTTTTATTGTGCTGAGGGGCTAATACAACATCAAGAAAATTAGTGTACTTACATTATATGAATTCGCTTGATATTGATGTTAGAATGCTGGTTTGAGAATAATCGATACTTTCTATGGTTAAAATGAATGTAATTTAGAACAAATATGCACTACTAACCACTTTGATTTTAACTAACAAGTCGCTGAAAACTAATTATTGCAAGTAGCTAGTGTTCTATATGTATATAAAGAAACATTCAGTAAATAAAGCGCAACCTAGGACTATTATCCATATAGTGAAACCTAAAACTTGCATCACTATCTCCTCTGGCTATTGTAATAAGGACTTGAAGAGTTAGACTTCTCATGACAAGCTGTGGGGGACTACATGCCTATTATTGAGAAAAAGAAAAGGACATGTGATTTTCTTAGATGGCGAAGAAACCTGGCTTGCATAGATACAAATTAATCTAAAAATTACAGAATAGGGGAAGACCAAGAAGAATAATTAAGAAAAATGACTATTTTGGGTGCTAGGACAAAATATTTTTTAATCAAGTTCACCGACTTTTTTACGTCTTTGTTTTATCAGGTAAAGTTGCAGGTACATTTTTCTCTCCAGTGTATAACGTTATCTCTATTGCTAGAATTTAGTTCTAAGCTTGCCAAATTTATATCCTATTTGACACGATATAACGCTTTAGATGGTGTTGAAGAAGTGAGACCTCAAGCATCTTCATAAATTCTCCGCCATTGAATATTAGTGGTCCTAAATCACTCCTTAAAATGAGATGGTGTCTTTTTGGGGGCATAAGTTTTACAATTTCTTAAGATCATTGGTGATCCGATCATTTTTCCATTTCCGATTCTTTTCTTCTGTAATTATTTTTAGAAGTAACAACTGGAAGTAAATCATAACTATTTTGTGCAAAAATTCGCCATAAAGAACTTGTTTTACTGCCAGATTTGCACAAACTTGGGGGACTCACTGCTGTCATAAAGGAACTTAAGTATCCAAATCCAGAAATAAGAACTATTTCTGCATGGATTCTTGGGAAAGCCAGCCAGAATAATCCACTTGTTCAGAACCAGGTTTGTTATTAATTTTCTCATTCAATTTCCAGGTGTAACATTTGTTTTTGGATCTTCAATTTTTCCTCCAGAATTTCAATCATATATTTAGAATGCATATTAAAATTTGTTGATATCAGATTTTGGAGCTTGGGACACTGGCAAAGCTGATGGAAATGGTACACTCTGAATTCGTTGAAGAAGCCACAAAAGCATTATATGCTATTTCAGCCTTGATAAGAAATAATCGGGAGGGGCAACATTTATTCTACAAGGAAGCTGGAGAATTGATGCTTGAGGTAATTTGAGATTGAAGCATTATATAGCAGTTTTGAGTTGCGATTTTACTACTTTTGTGTTGTCTTGCAGAAAATACTAAGCAACACTAGCGTTGATATCAGATTACGTCGGAAATCCGTATATCTGTTGGCTGATCTTGTTGAGTGTCAATTGGAGAGAAGAAATGATGTGGAACAGTTGCCTTTCTTCAGCAATCAAATATTGCTAAAATCTGTGGTTGGTCTAATGGCATCTCCAGATCTAGATCTCCAGGAAAAGGTCTCTCTCTCTCTCTCTCTTTGTGTGTATGTATAGTGGCTTGGATACTCACTCATGTAAATATTTTGCTTTAAGTTTTGCAGGCCCTATATGCGGTGAAGAATTTGTTAATGCTGAGATCCGCGAATGCTCTTGTTTTCAAGGACACATGTGAACTGGATGTGGAATTGAGGAGAATGAAGAAACACCTGCAACAATTGATTCTTGATGATGATACTAACGAGTATGCTCTGGATATGGAAAATCTCCGAAGAGAAGTTGAGCTCATTTTCCTCGAAAAGCTTGATAAGGTGCGGACAAGTATAGTTTTCGTATCAAATTGTCAAAAAAATATTTATCTATTACTTTTTTATTTTAATTTTTTGCATGCGACAGGCTAAATCAGATTCGACGTGATGAACGGGTTCAGCTGCCGCAAACATTGTTCAAAGCCTCATTTGCACGTTGGTCGTATTTTTGGAAAGACAGAAAAGGTAGTAGTTTTCAAGGGGGGGTTTGATAGAGTGAGAATATGAGGGCAGATGAATTTGAAGGTAAAACTAAAATTGTATGCTGACTTTCAATCCCCCTTCCTTTTATCTAACCCACATATTTACTAACTTAAAATACGTCATTTACATATGAATTGTCTCTCGATTCTTTCTGTTTTGTAATCCATATTTCTTTCATAATTTTCATCGAATGATATCGTTTGTGCTATTTTTTTGTTCCATATGGAGCGTTAAAAAAATATTATAATTCTTAATTCATGTGTTAATTTTTTTTTTTTTAATTCCATATGGAGAGTTAAAAAAATATCATACGAACCATCATAATTCTTAATTCACGTGTTAAAAGATTTAAGAGGTGAGCATATTGGAACATAAAAATCATGCATAGGAATGTAACTGAATTATTACATAACTAGCATTGTTTGGTGTAAAACGACTACTTCACCGCTAAGAGCCCACTTTTTTTTTTTTATTCCCGCTAAAATGCTTAGCTCACATTATTGCAAAGACAATAAGCGTAGGACTGTCCATCCACAAAGTTTGTTGGGTCAGACCAATAGTGAGAACTCCCAAATAAAATGGAAGATCTCGCTAAATCGTGAGCCAATAAGTTAGCTCCCCTTTTGATGCAGCGGACGTATCAAATGAACAAATAACACTTTTTAAGATACGTTGATTCAACAATTGAATACCGTAAAATAGGCAAACAAAGAAAACCTTTTTCTTAATTTATTATTCAACTGAATATAACGTTTACAACTGAGCTCTTTAAATAAGAGTGAAAACCTAATCTTAATACTATATATTGATAAACTTGATTCAGCTTATGTGGCAAAACCACGTCAGTTTACGTAAAGCCCAATTAAATCAGATTATTATGTGGTAAAACCACATCAGTTTACGTAAAGCCCAATTAAACCAGATTATTTCGTTTCAAAATCGTGGACTCTCATTAAAACTTATCATTAAAAAATATTTAAGTTAAAATTTTAATCTAAGTAAATTAAATCTTTTATTTTATTTTTATCATATCTATATATAAAGATCCTCACATCCAATATAATGATCCACACCTCACACCTCTCATTAAAAGTTATCATTAAAAAATATTTAAGTTAAAATTTTAATATATCTAATTAAATTAAATCTTTTATTTTATTTTTATCATATCTATATATAAAGATCCTCACACCCAATATAAAATTCACATCCCCACACGTAGAATTACATAGCACAATATAAAATTCACACCCCCACACGTAGAATTACATAGCACGAACTTTGATGCTTCGGCTTAGTTGCAATTTATTGTGATTTTTGGGCGCAATTTGGTGGGAAAATAATCCAGAGTTCTTTCAATATGATTTGGGTGTGTAATTTTTTATTGAATGATGTTTTTTTTTTTAATTCAAGATTGTGGATCTACGTGGTACAGAAGCTTACTTATGTTCCTATGAGACCTTTTCTCCAGGATTTTTTTTTCTAATTTGAAGAATTTATTAATCTAATGTTGTTCTGATTTTGTTTTGTAATGCAGATTTTTCAATTTAATTTGATAAATCTGACAATTTAATTTTGTTTTGTATATTGTAGAGAGTATTGAGGTAAGTAATTTGAGTTAATTTGATTTTGTTTATCATATCTAATTTAAAAATACACATTTTATATTTAATTTGATGAATTTGTTAATCTTATTTTGTTTTATGTATTGCATGAAGTATTGAGGTAAATATTTGAGTTTTAGACGTAAATTGTAATATAATTTTATTAATTTACAATGAGTTATTCTTATTCGATTATGTAGGTCACTTAATTAATCTGTTTAATTTTGTACAAATTTTTGCAGATGCGAAATTGTAATTGCATGTTTAATTGGAACTCACAATAGTCTTCAAATCTTCTTCTGGAGGCAAATTTGTTTATTCAATCATGTATTGTTGGGGTTCTTTTGTTGTTTCCTGCTTTTTTAGAGACATATATACACACACATACATAGATTTTGATTTAATGACTTTATTTTCTTGATTTATAATTAATTAATTCATCTGAGGCTCAAACTCCATGAAAGGCCCAGGTTGCTCAAAATAATCACACCAAGAATTAGAAGGTACACTCATCAAGTGAGAACAGCCCATGATGGAATAGGCCATCAGATGCGAACTCTTGAGTGTCTCCCACTGTTTCTGTCAACGGCGGCAGGAATATGGCGAGGGCGACGCTGCGGCGGTGGATGACAATAGCGGGTGGCCGGAGGCGTCCCGAGTGTGCGGCCAATCATCATCATCGTGGTCGACTGTACTTGTAAGCATGGCGTCGCGCGAAGGTGCTGCGGGAAGGTCGACGACCTTTGGTGGAAGGTATCAGATGCGAACTCTTGAGTGTGGAACGGCGGCAGGAATATGGCGAGGGCGACGCTGCGGCGGTGGATGACAATAGCGGGTAAAAAGGCGTCCCGAGTGTGCGGCCAATCATCATCATCGTGGTCGACTTTCTTGTAATGGCGTCGCGCGAATTCTGCGGGAAGGTCGACGACCTTGAATATATGCGAACTCTTGAGTGTCTCCACTGTTTCTGTCAACGGCGGCAGGAATATGGCGAGGGCGACGCTAAATGGATGACAATAAAGGCGTCAAGTGTGCGGCCAAAAATAAATATTAATCTATGGAAATAAATCAAAACAAATAAAAATAAAGATACTATATTAATTTAATTTTTTAAAAATTTTGATTCTACTTTGAAATTTCTTTTAAATAAGAGTGAAAACCTAATTAAAGATAAATATTAATCTATGGAAATAAATCAAAACAAATAAAAATAAAGATAATATATTAATTTTAATTTTTTAAAAATTTTGATTCTACAAATCGGCACCTTTTGACTCAATAAGTTAGCTCCACTTGTTTAGGGATATTAATTTGGAGGGAAATGAAATCTCATAATACATTTGATTTGAATGTGTGATGTATTTTTTTTTTTCATGTTTGTTGAGATGCATTATAACATGTGAACTCATATTGTTTCTTCGTTTAGAAATACCATATGAGAGATGGTATGAATAATCCAATTAAAATTGAAAATGGGAATACGGAATTTTGGGCCGAAGGAAAATTATATCGTGAATAACAAAAAATGAAATTTGAATGGAACTATTTTTTATTCCTTGTTATCAATCGGGTTTTAAATTTCCAGAAACCGCAAGATTATATAGTCAAAGGGATAAACTAGCTTTTTATTATTTTATATCTCATTTCATGTTTTTGCTTGTAAATTATTTTTGGAGTGAATTTTGCGTGATAATATCTTCAGATCAAATGAAATATAAATTGAAAATAATACTTTAATATTCTTCTTAAAAAATATATTAATTTATGCTAGTTTATAAACCATCGTATTCAAAATTTTGCCATTGTAAATAAGTGCCTCTCATCGAGCAATGGCTTGGTTTGGATATGTGTATTTGTCTACTCCTAATGATGTCATGATTTCGTGAACAAGTTTCACACAAAAATCTGTGAAACTAATTAAGTAGTATAACTTATATTATTAAAGGATATTAGTTATGTTAATTGAAGGATTTAATTTTTTACTATTAAGGGTATTATTTATAACACTAAAGAATGTGACTTATATTACATCAGAGATATTATTAGTGATAACTGAAGGGTGTGATTTATATTACAAAATTTATTAATCGTGAAAATTGAAAGGTCATGCCTATAAAAAAAAAAGAACTAATTTAATGGTAAACAAGTTTCATAGCATACCAACTCAAATAAATATACATCAAAAATAAGTTTTCAACAGATAATAAATATTACCTCCGTCCAAAATCTATTTTCACAATTACTTTTTACACGCATTTTTGCGAGCGAGTTTATATTAATGATTGAAATGATAAAGTGATTTTTAAAGAGGGATATGATAAATGAAAATAGTCACTTAATTATTTTAATTATTAATACAAAAACTCTTACAAAAAATAATTGTGGAAACAGATTAGGGACGGAGGGAGTATTTAATTTTTGGAGTTAATTTTTCCTACTTATGAAAATAGAGTTGAGCAAGCAAAGCCAAAACCACATTTCGTGATTTTTAATTTTTTTTTTGTATATTTATATATTAACAAGTTAAAATATTATTTAAAGTTTAAATATTAACTCTAGTACTTCTTCTGTTCATCTTGAATGATTATTTGATAATATATTTTAAAAAATTAATATAGATCTATTTTTGTCATAATTTCAAAAAACGAAACGAGGGAAAATAACGAGCGATACATACAGAGAGGTAAACGAGGGAAAAAAGGAAGCGACATATTCCTCACCGGCGCCGCCGCGAGGAGAAGACGATATGGTGAATCTCGCCGCCCAAATCAGCCGCCTCTTAATTCTCCGCCGTTTCGACGCCCTAAAAACCCTCGACTTCACTTTCTCCGACCACCTTCTCAACGACGTCCTCAAGAATCTCAAGCTTCACCCTGCCTCCGCCCTTCACTTCTTCAATTTAGCTTCGAAGCAGAATCAATTCAGACCCCACTTCAAATCCTACATCAAGATCGTCCATATTTTATCCAATGCCCGAATGTTCGACGAAACGCTGTTGCATTTGCGCGGCCTTGTGGAGCTCTCGGAGAGAAATCGCGTTCCAGTTTCCTTAATTTATGATGAATTAGTTACTACGTATAGGGAATTTAAGTTTTCTGGTGCTGTTTTTGACATGATGTTGAAAGCGTATGCGGAAAAGGGGTTAGTGAAAAATGCCCTTTACGTGTTTGATAATATGCCTAAGTGTGGCCGCTTGCCTAGCTTGCGGTCGTGCAACTGTATGTTAAGTCGTTTAGTGAAAAACAAGGAGTTGCATACGGTATTTTGTGTTTATGATCAAATAATTAGAGTTGGGATTGCTCCGGATGTGTATACTTGTGCCATAATGGTGGATGCGTATTGTAAAGATGGCAGAGTTTCGAAAGCGTTGGAGTTTGTGGAAGGCTTGGAGAAAACGGGGTTGGAGATGAACGTCGTTGGTTATAATAGTTTGGTTAATGGGTATGTGGAGCAGGGGAATATGGAGGGGGTGGAGAAAGTGTTGGAGTTGATGAGGCAACGAGGGATTTCAAGAAATGTTGTGACTTTTACTCTGTTAATTAAGGGTTTTTGTAAGATTGGTGAATTGGATCAAGCAGATAGAGTATTTAGAGGAATGAAGGAAGAGAAAGGAGGCACGTTGATATTGGATGGGAAGGTGTATGGAGTGTTGATTGATGGGTATTGTCGTAATGGAAGAATGGATGATGCTCTGAGACTCAAGAATGAGATGCTGAGTTTAGGATTGGGAATGAATATGTTTGTTTTCAATTCTTTGATTAATGGGTATTGTAAACTTGATAAACTTTCTGAGGCAGAGCGTGTTATGATGAGTATGACTGAATGGAAATTCAAGCCTGATAGTTATAGCTACAATACATTATTGGATGGATATTGTAAGAGAGGAATGATCGATAACGCTCTTAAGCTCTGTCATCAAATGAGTAGTGATGGTGTATATCCAACAAGTATAAGTTATAATACACTGTTAAAAGGTGTACTTCAGCACGGTGATATCGATGATGCTTTGAGCCTTTGGAAGATAATGCAGAAGAAAGGTTTTGTTCCTGATGAGGTTGGATTTAGTACCCTTCTCCATGGGCTTTTCAGAAATGGAAAGTGTGATTTGGCTTTGATTCTGTGGAAGGATATTCTAGCAAGAGGCTATACTAGAAGTACAATTCTATGGAACACAATGCTCGATGGATTATGTAAGATTGGAAAGATGATTGAAGCAGAGAAAGTTCTTGATAAGATGATGGAATCGGGTTGTTCACCAGATGAAGTTACTAACCGAACCTTGATTGATGGCTATTGTAGAGTTGGGGATGTTGAAAGAGCTTTGCATATTAAAGTTATCATGGATGGAAAAGGGGTTCCCAGTTCCATTGAAATGTATAATTCACTTATTGGTGGATTGTTTCGAGCGGAGAAATCAAATAAAGTTCCAGATTTGGTTTCTGAGATTTATGCGAAAGGACTGAGCCCTAATATAATTACCTATGGAGCTCTTATCAGTGGTTGGTTCAAAGAAGGAAACCTGAAGAAAGCTTTTGATGCATATTTTGAGATGATAGGAAAAGGAATTGCACCAAATGTATACTTATGTAGCACAATCATCACTGGATTAAACAAACTTGGTCGGAGTGATGATGCAAATATGTTACTTCAGAAAATGGTAGTTTTAGACGTTGTTCCAAACCTTAAACAGTTCTACAACTCTTTTAACTTCAACTATATTCCGATAGAAACACAGAAAATTGCAAGTTCCCTTGATGAAAGATATATCACTCCCAACCACATTTTATATAATGTAGTTATATCTGGCCTGTGTAAATGCGGGAAGACCGATGATGCAAGAAAAATTATCAATGATTTGTCTCAAAGAGGTTTCATTCCAGATGAATTTACATACACCGCCCTTATCCATGGTATCTCGGTTTCTGGTGCTGTTGATGAAGCTTTTCTCTTACGGGATGAAATGCTGAAGAAGGGTCTTTCTGTAAATATAGTGACCTATAATGCTCTTATGGATGGCTTATGTAAATCAGGAAACCTTGCCCGTGCACTTAGGCTTTTCCATAAACTTCACTCCAAAGGTTTAGTTCCGAATATCATCTCTTATAACACTTTGATTAATGGATGTTGTAAAAATGGTAGCACAAATGAAGCCCTTAAGCTTTTGGGGAGAATGATAAAGGAAGGGATTGCTCCTTCAGTCAAAACATATTCTTCGTTTCTCAGTAGTCTCTTACAGCAGGGCAATGTGGAAGAATACTCTAAAGTTTTAGATGAAATGCACAAGGAAGGCCTTGGAAATGACTTTAGAGGACATTGTAGACCGTATGAAGCTGAAGTTCTGAGTGTATGACCAATATTAATGGATGATGCAGATTTCTGCTTCCGTTGATGGTAATTTTATTTTATGCACTCATGGGTTGCAGAATTTTTGATGTTTTAGATGACTTTTCTATTGGGAAGAAAATTTGGAATATATAATGGTTTCTCGCTGATAAAATGAATGTAGTTTATTGGAAGAGAATATTGGTAAAATGATTAAGAGTTTTTAGAATGAAGTAATTGGTTATTGTGCTTTAAAACTTGAACCTTTTATGCTGTTGAATTGATGAAGATAGAAAAGGGATGTGTGTATTAACTGTGTTGTGAGTTTTTTGTTTATTCTGCCTGTATCCAAGATTTGGAGTATATGTGTTAGAATTTTTGTCTATTATGTATCAACTTTTTCGGGTTTAGTATATAGGAGAAACAACTGTTTACATCTCATTGAAGGAGTCAAAGATATTTTTGTTCATTACATGATAAAGCAGATTGAGTTTAAAATGAAGAAATGTTTGTTTTTTTACCTTGTGCGCAGTCGATTTCTAGTGTCTGTTTTAGGGATATATATCTATATTTTACACGAGGGCAGGAGAAAAAAAATGCCTGGGATCTGTTTGTTCTTGTGGTTCTGGGTGGATGTTTTGAGCTAAGGGATTGATTTGAAATAAAATAAAAACCAATTTTGTGTCAACCACTTTTCTGGATTCTCTTCTCTATGATGTTTTAGAACTGTAATTCAACCATTAGTTTCTGGGAAACAATTGTGACATTGTTTACTGCATGTGATGTGGAATTAAGGTCAAATGAGCTAAAGAACTTTCGGAGCCAACTTTACCAGAGGTTAAAGAAGGTAAGAAGCCAAAGTTTAGTCTGGAAGTGGCAGAGACAAAGCTTGGATCACATATTCATGAAGCAACTAAATCCATGCCGAAGAAATGAGTTTGTTCTTGAGCTTCTTTGTTGTGTTCGATCGAATTTTGGTAGGTTCATCGAAAACCTAAAGGTTGGTAATTTATTAAGCTTCCTTTAGTTTTTTTGCCTCTTGAGATGTGTTCTATAAAGTAGAGATTTGGTGTATGTTTTCTTCTCATTCTTCCATTTAAATATGAGCAGCCTGGAGAGTAGGAGAAAGCACAATTGGCGAAGTGTCCATCTTCAACTCTTCAGATTCTTGGTGCTGAAAAGGCTCTCTCTTTAGGTACTTCCACTAAAGTTGCAATCATTTATTTTTTTGCATGCTTTTGACCGCTATTGTTGATTGCTTTATTTGATTTTCGGAATAGTTATCAGTTATACAGATTATTCTTTCAGTTTGTCCTCTGATTTTGTTTGTCTTGAGGGCATTGAAAACCTGTGGAAACACTCCAAAAGTATGGTCTTATATTCCATTTTTCTTTCATTGGTTGTGCTTCTGCTCGAAAAAAATGCTGGATGGCTCGATCTTGCCTCTCGCACTGATTGTTTCTTTTGTAACTGAACATTTTCATAGTGTCGGAGAAATATACCACTGCTTTTGGGAGAAACATCGATGTGATGAAACCTGTTTTAGAAACAGTTGACAGCAAAGGTTGGGCCACTTCACAAATGTTTTCTGATAAAGAGTTGATACATGGAAAATCTAATATCTGAATAACCGAATGTTGATCTTTATGTCTGTTTTCATCAACTTTGGACTATTGGCTTGTGCTTTTATTGAACACTTATTTTGCACTAACTCATGGATGTTTATTACACACTGGAATAATAATAATAGTAATCACAGTTTTTTTGCTTCAGCTCTTGTGTTGGTTTCTAACCTTCAGCAAAGGATAAATCTAAGTTAGAGAAGGAGAAGACAAAAGAAGAGTAAAGCTGAGGAGATGGAAGAACTTACACCAGCTACTCAAGGCTAAAAAGAGATGGCCATGAAAAACTTATTCCTATTTTTAGCAGAAGATTTTTGTGTGTACATGTGTATAGACATTCAAATCCTATTGAAGGGGGGAAACAGTCACTTCAAGTGATTTGATTTTAATTTATCATAATATTTATTACTTGAAGAGCAAAACAATAACTTATATACAAGAAACGCCTTTGGTTTTAATTTGACGAGTAAAAGTAGAAATGGAGAACCTTTATGAGTCAAAATACTGAACTCCTAAAATTCTCTGTTTACGACAAATTTCTTCTCATCTCACATTTCTATGGAAGAATTAAGAAATTTTCAAATTTTAGGAGTGCCAACACTTCTTCCCACATAACTAATTCTCATAAACTCTGTGATAATAAACCTATCAAGATTCAAGACACCCCAAATACATGATACAACTCAAGTGCATTTTTAAACGATATTAATTATTTTCTGTTAAATATTGTTAATTGATCATTATTAATTATTTTCACTGAACAACATCAATTGTGTATAATTGCACCGTACAATTGATATACATTACAAGAGACTTGCTCATCTATCAAAACTATCTAAATACTTTCTACTTTGAACTACAGTTATATACTTTTCATTAATTAACAACTCTATAAACCATTTGACATAATTATTTTCAAGTTAGATCCATTTTCCCTAGCTTAGTAAATGAGGAAAAAAGGAAAAGATAGCCGTTCTGAGATGGAGGGATACAATAAGAAATTCAGACCTTATCAACAAGCATTCCTATATATTGATATACAAGAGTTATATCAACAAAACAACAAGACAGTTCACCCTATGATTGATGATACAAGATTTGATACATGTTGCATAAATTTATCTATCTACATTATACCCACGACCTGGATCAAACGATGATCAAAACTTAGTAAACCCTGTGGTATTTCACTGTGCATTTTCTTAATTTAACCTTTATTGACTTAAAAGCTTTGGTCCAGAGTTGGATGCTATCCAGCTTTCAATTACACCCACAAGCAGATCGATTTCCTTTGAGTTTTCAGCTCGGAAGTCCGAACTGAATGTATTACCCACTTCTTTGGCAACTGCCTCCCATGGTGTACCTGCTGTCAAAGATGCCAAAAGCTCTCCTCCCCGATTCACTGCATCTGCCATTGCTGGAGGAACATCTGGCAGAACCTGAAGATAGGAAAAGTTTTGATTGTTCTTCAACATAGTGATTAAGAAATCTTAGGGCATCTACATAATCTGAAATAAAAGTTTTTTGGTCCAATAACATGTCTATTGTCCATTTTTTGCCCCAAAAAAAATGACCTTTTTGTTTTGGTCCGGATATTATAAAAATTGTGCAATTTTGGCAATCGTCAAAAAATTGAAAGTGTCGTTTTATGTCATGGGAATGTCACATGAGGATTAAAATGGGGGGGAAATTGGACATTAGTGCGACATAAATCAACACAGTTTTCAAATATTCCGATGATTTGGGTCAAAACTGGACAGTGACACGTTAAGGAACCAAAAACATTAACTCATATACTCAGCATAAAGGCATCTTCATCAGCTTAGAAGGAAGACAGTTTTGGTAGAGTACCTGTTGTAGAGGGAGACCGTGATCTCCAGGTAACTCACGAATGGACATATCCAGCATTGAACTAATTGCTGATTCTGAGCTAAGGACCTGTGCTAATCTTGGAGTTTCATCTATACCATCGTCTTTGAACTTTATTAGTAGATTCCTTGAGATTCCATAGTATGACCTGATCTATCATATGAACAATCACGCAGATAAAACAATGTAACATTATTTTCTTCTTAGATTTGACTAATTGGTTTCTTCTAAAAAAATGATTGACAAATTGGTGCAGTGGGGGTAACATTCCAAATATCTGAGGCTAGAGAAGAGGGCTCAGAAAGAATTTATAATGACTTAAGATTAAGTTGGCTTAAAATCCACCAAAACAATTTTAAATTTTGAAAACAAACTTGGAGGTATAGTACAAGCAAAAGAATTGGAGTAAAGAATTTCTAGATCGTACAGTGTGCAAACATACTGTTAAAGTATCCAACAACATCTACGAATTTTTAATAACCATATAAAGAGTTTGTTATCATGAGTTGATTAAATAATAAATATTAAACTCTACTAAAAATTATGGTAGACACAGAAAGTGGATTTACCAATCGTTGAGTTTCTTCAGGCTTAGGGGAAAAATCTTCTCTCCCTTTAGCTAAGTCCATGTACAATGGAGGAAGTTGCTCAACCAGAGGAAGAACTTGCTTCAAGATGGAAGGGCTAAGGTTCTCTAACTGCTTCCTAGTCATCTCAGCCTGCAAAATATTTAAGAAATACCTCATTTCTCTTTCTCCAAGTACCATTGGAAACTGGATACTATGAAGCCTTGCATTTTATCTGCTTAACGTGTTTTTACAAAATAGAAAAAAGAAGAAAATGTCTTACGTTCAGATACTTCTACTCACATTTGGTTTCTTTCTTTTTTATTTGATATTGTGATTCAACATCTAAAAAGCACAGGCACACATGCAATGCCCTTGCGTAACTTCATTTAAATATATGGAATCTTTTTCATACAGGCATTTATTTGGTCTTTGGACTGTAGAGAATGCATAATAATATTTTTCTCCCTCGAGGGGATGGGGAGGAGATGCACATTATAGCGACCATGGATCAGTTATACGAAGAGAAAAATTGAAGCTTCCAAAAATTATTTGGAAATAAGCATATTCTAAAGCAACAAACAATTGATAACAATATAAAGAACGAGAGAACCGTTCTAGATTGTGATATCCATAAACAATTATTATTGTCAGGTAAATGTAAGTGAAAATCTCACCCCAAGGCGAATAGTTGGTGATGATGCTACTTGGGATAAAAATGGTCCAATACTTTGGGCCATTGGCATAAGGACAGGTGAAAACAAGGGAATAGCTACGCTCGCTTCCTGAAAGTAAATTAATAACCATGTTAATTCTGGATGAATTAAAACAAATATTACTATCATTTTGAAATAGGAATAATTCAAGCCTAAATAATCTTTGCTTTATAAATAAAAAGTGGGAAAATAGTTTTTCTAGTCCTGTAATGTATCCTTAATTTGGTTTTAAGTCCTGTCGACTTTCACGAACTGAAAATAGTTTTGTAACTTTCAATTTTTGACATTTTGGTCCGGTAACTGGTAAAGGGGGTAAAACATCCAGTTGACACTGACATGGCGGAGTCTGATTTGTCCACGTGGCGCAGTATGGTATCTGGATGTTTCACCTCCTATATTCGGTTAGCGGACCAAAATGTCAAAAAAATGAAAATTAAAGGACTAGTTTCAATTCATAAAAGTCGACAGCACTAATACCGAAAAGGAGTATCTTACAGGACAAAAAAAACTATCTTCCCTAAAATGTGGCATTCCCTTTTCCGTGGTCTTAGAACTATTCAATGCTAAGGAATAAAGAATAACAGCAGCATATCTAGATTGTATCTTCACATCCTGGGTTGGCATTTTGGCTTATGAAAGGCGAATGAACTATATTTAGGTGAATTTCTCAACCATCATAGACAAAAGACGGTGCAATTAATCATACAGTACCTTGTTGTTGAATGCCATTAATATATTTCCACTACTTTGCACAGCATACCTTGAGCCTGATAATCAGACAAGTAGTTGTCAACTGATACTAGATATATCTAACTTCAGCCTAGTAAATAAAACACAAAAGATAAGTCCACCTATCAGAAGATGAATGACAGAACCCAAAGAGTGACCAATGCCAAAAGTAGGAAGATCTTCAATCTGCACAAGAAGCAACTCAAATAAACAAATAACAAACTAGCATGCAGCCACTTCGGCAAATTTCAGGGTCAACTTACTGTTTCTTTGAGATAACGTAGACACCTCTCAAATTTAAATTGTGCCTCATCAGCAATGTGGAAGTGATCAAAACCACTAGCGTATGGTGTGGCAATAATTAATATACCCCTGAATCACAAAGTGGAGAGCAAGCGAGTTAACATCTCCAAGTTCTTAATGATGCTAGAAGCAGTCAATTATACTCCCCCCCCCCCTCCCAGCCCAGCATTCCCATAATTCCAACCTATCAACAGAGACCCCACCAACCACCCCTCCAAAAAAAAAAGATAATAATAATAATAATAAAAATAATATCGACAACACCGACGACAATACAAGAAAGAAACAAAAAAGAAATGAGTATCACAATTGCCTGTTCGGCAAAGTCTTACATAAACCAGTTTAGCAACTGATTTGCATTTTTAGTGTATTTTTAAACAGTATTAGTTGTTTCATTATAATGTATTAGTTTAATAGTATTAGTTGTTTCCCTAAAAGGTATTAGTTTTTTTTACTGTAAAGTGATAGTTGCGAAACAATTGCACAGTAAAACTGTTTTGCATAAGACCAGCTCTTGCTGATCAATGATCAAATTAAACGATCAACTATATATTGTCGATAACAACTCACTTTTCTGCAAGACGTTCCAGGAACAAGCGATAAGTAAGCTGTGGGGCTGCCCCCACAAATATGCCACCAATAAAATGTATGATTGATGTTAATTTGGTATTTCTTGGCCTGAGTACCCACGCTCCCTAGAAAATTCATACATGTTATAACAGCAATATGACTCATTGAAGACTCAGGACAACAGTAGAAATAATATCAAGCATAGCATCTAATAGACGCCTCCAGAAAATATTTCTATAGAGCAAATTAACATACAGGAAGTATTAAACAAAAAACAAAGGAAAGTGAGAAACCGTTCAATGCTAGCTGGCAGCTTTTCGTAGAAGCATCATATAGACTAGCAATGAAATAACTTAACTGGTTTCTGAAACCAAATTTCAAAGACTAGTAGCCAGCCAAAAAGATATACCTCAATTTCACGCCAATCTCCTGAGCCACCCCAACCTTTTTGAGTTTGCTTTGCCGACTCCGTGAGTATTCTATAGATGAAGCAAACAGATAGCATTAATTAACCACCTTTAAGTGGATTGTATCAAACAGCTCAAAAAAAAAAAAAAAAAGTAAAAAATGAAATTTCTGAAAACAACGGTAGAAGTTGTGGGATTCTGATTCTACATTTAGAGGTTAAAAGTTACTTTTCCATTTGCAATGTTTCCAATTTCCGAGATACAACTATCATCAGTCAAACAGAAATGTGCAATTTCTAAATGGTGAAGACTAAAGAACACTGCAAGCAAGCAGAAAGTTATAAATGAGATGCAACTAAAAGCTGCATCTCCGAGCTATATCAATTACTATGATTTATTAGTTTCATAAAAGATCATCAAGATTAAGAATTAGTATATCCAACATAACCAATATGCTATTTGCGCCTAGATCGCCAAGTTTGGGAACTTGACTTTTTTTGGTAACGTGTCTCCCAATTTCCTCACCATAAAACTCTATTGCCTTATTGTATCAGCTGACTTGAAGAACAAAAGAGAATCGGAATTTCAATTCCATAATTCGTGCGGTTCTTCTATAGCTACCTACATCTTCTCAAATTCCCCTTTATTTCCCAGGGCTAATTGATGATTATAAACAATGTCTTAGCTAACTAGTACACTCAATCGTGAAGCGACCTTGCCCAAATAATCTCACACACAACAGCACGAAAATAAACCCAAGAAGAACATTCAACGAAAAGCTTATATCATATTTATCCACAAGAGAGAGACCGATATAAAAGAACTAAAAGGGGGGAACGAACCTCTCGATGTCCCGGTAGAGTTGAATTCCCGTTGTTTCGTTTTGACTATCTGATTTTACACCGCCATCGCCCGAGGTGCAATAAATTCCGGCACGACGGCAGGAGCTGCGGTTTCTAACGACGGCGCGGCGAAAATTACGGGAAGAGGGTAAATTGCAGAGAGGTGGGGAAGAGCGCGAATCAGCGAGGGGCGAAGCAAAGGTGAGACGAGTCGCCATAGGTCATCAGAGAAGAGAAATCTGGTTGTAATTGGAAAGTCTTTCCAGTGTTGTTTCTTAACAATCACGCTAAAAGTGCCGCTGAATCAGCTGAAGTGATGTGAAGCAAGAATGGACACCTCATTAATTAACGTCTACTCTTACCTCTCTTTTCTCCTTGTATTTATACCAATTTTTTATTCAACTTAATTAATATCATTATTATTTAGAGCAGGGAAAGTCTTGTGTGAAATATTACATACTATTGTTATGTACAATACAATATAAATAAGGTAAAAATTGTCTCAAATTTGCGGGTTTGGGCGGTGGGTCGGTTCTCAAGGGGGCCGGAGTGGGCCAGAGGAGGGTTCAAGTTAGGCGAATATGTATTTGTAGAAAGATATTTTTATCAAATATATTTATTTAGCCTAGTGGTTAGTCTATTGTTAATGTATTTTGGTCGCAGTCAGGATTCCTATTGTACACATTATTTTTTTTATTTTTTTTTGTCAATTTTTTGTGTGTTACTACATCTATATATAAGTGTTACTATATTGTTATATTGAAAATACTTCACATCTCACGTAACACTTAATAAAACATATCGTAACACATAAGTATTCATAAAGTAACATGGGTCAAAAGGTAACACATTATTGTTTATATGGTAACACATGAGTATTCACATAGTATTACGACGATATATGAACAGTGTTACATATTACTAAAAAACATGTGTTACTACATGAAACAAAAAGTGTTACAATATGAAGAAAAATGTGTTACCACATAAAAAAAAAGAGCAAACAAGCGAAAAAGAAATCCACGGTCAAATTTCTGATTTAAAAGAACGAATTTTGATGTGTTCTACATGAACAAAATGAGTGTTACCATATGAGCAAAAAGAGTGTTAATATATGAACAAAAACCAGTACAAACGCGAAAAAATCTTTAGTCCAAAATTACAGATTTACAGAACAGACTTGATGAGTTACTACATGACCAAAATGAGTGTTACCATATGAGCAAAATAGTGTTACTACATGAACAAAAACCAGTACAAACGCGAAAAAATCTTTAGTCCAAAATTACAGATTTACAGAACAACGTGAAAAGAGTACAGAATGATCTGAATTTCATCACACACTTTGTATTGAGGGTAATCCAAACACCACACACATATTCTCTCTTCTTCTCGTAGAATTCACATCGAAATCCAAATTGAATGACTGGTTTCATCCAATGATCGGGAAGAATCGAAAAAAAAAATTAAATTCGACAAGAAATTAGGGCACGGCGGCGGAAGAAGAAGAAAAAAATCCGATATATGTTGACAGAAGAATAATTTGGAAGTGCCTCAAGGAAGAAGAAAAAAGGCCCATAAGACGACGAAGGAAGAAGGCCCATAAGCATTCGGTTTGCCTTAATCGATCCGGTCGACGCGAAAAAAAGCCCAATTAAAATAATTAATTGCATAATAACACTAGTATGCAATATTGCATACAAGTGATGAAGAGAGAGAGAGAGTGGAGAGTGGAGAGTGGTGAGGAAGGGGAAAAGGGTAGAACGCTCCGACCATGATTCCGAGAGACAACCGGTGAGGCAGCATATGTATTCCAACCCTAGGTTTAACCCAAGCCACTTCGGGCCGAGCAGATGGAATGGTAGATCGGTAGAAGATAGAGATAATAGAAATGAGAAGTTTGTAAGCGGAATCCCTAGGTATCAGGCGGTTGAGAAGGCGGAAGAGGCTGTACACAGTTTCCTATTCAAAAACTTCCCTGAGGATTGCCCTAAGGAGGATCTGTTGCAGTGTTTTCGGAATATCGAGGAAGTGGTTGACGTCTTTTGGCCAAAAAAAAAGGAATGGCAAGGCAAATTTTTCGGCTTTGTAAGGTAACCGAAGAGGTATGACCCTTCGATTGTCTTAGCAGAGTTAAAACAATATTTGGTTGGGTAGCTATAAGCTGAGGGCATTCATACCTAGATATGGAAGAGAAGAGAGGCAAAATCAAGGTCAGGCTCCCAAAAAAGTCAGTATGGTGAAGAGCTTTCCGGCCAATCTAGGGGAGAGAAAAGAGAACATCTCTTTTGCAGAAATTATAAAATGACGGAAGTCGGGATATAATAATATAGAGTGGCTTCCAACAGTTAAATATCAAACCTCAGAGAAGGAACATAAATGGTTAGAAGGGTGTTTTACGGGTCATCTAAAAAGAGAATACCTATGGGAAGATTTCATCGGTGAACTGGAGGGAGAGTGTGGAGACAAAATTAAAATAAGGCCATTAGGTGGAAATTTTTTGCTGTTACAATCGACATCTCATGAGCTGATTAAAGATCTGATAGAAGGATTCGATGAGTGGGCTAGTTTTTGGTTCGATTGGGTTAGGCCATGGGAGGAGAAAGATGTGAATCAATATAGACATGTTTGGACAAAATGGATTGGTGTCCCACCACACACTTGGTCTGTGAAATTCTTTTCTCTGGCATGTGCAGACCTGGGTTTATTCTCAAAAATGGACGCTTCCTCGGAGCAGATGGAACGTTTAGACGAGACGAGAATCCTTTTATCTATAACGATTATGAGGAAGATAGATTGTCTAATGCAGGTCCAGATCGATGGGGTCTCTTTTACAGTGCGCATCATGGAAAAGGTGCAATGTGGTTTTAAAAAAATGACAATCCGGCAAATTATATTCGGTATCCGAGTCTGAATTTGAGGAGTCAGATGAGGAGGAGAGGCTACCAAATTCGATTTTTGGACGTGAAGAGAGGGGAGATGATGAGGCGGATGAACAAATTTCATATGCAAATCGGCCGAAAATTGAGGAGACAGCTGGAGCTAGGGTTCCGCCACGACAGGACAAACCAACAGACACGCGCATGGTAGGTGATACCTCGAACATTATCTTGGCATTTGGTAGCCGGTCTTGGCGATATCGAAAATTGGTGATACAGGTACAATACCAGATGATAATCATGAAAGCGTCAGTATCCCGAGGAAACATGCGGCGTAATTGGGCCCCACGAATCAAGGAAGGTCGGCGTGGAGGGATTAGATAGACCATATATTTCGGTAAATTCTGATAATGGGCTGGTGGAGTGTGTTCAAATTGAAATGGGTAGTAAGCCGATTGGGCCGTCTATTTTTGGGCTGCAATACAATATAGCAATTATAGGGTCGAGTGGGCCGGAGAAATTTGGGCCTGAATCTTCAAATAAGAAAATCTTGGAGACTAACTTGAACCCCATGTTAGCCCAACAAAGCCAACCGTCCAGCCCAGTATTCGTGCCATCCCCAAACCCGGTTAACATCAACCAAACCCCAAGCCTATCTCTCATCCCAGATTCCCAATCCCCATCTGAAACCTCACCTACTCAAATCTCCCCGACCCAAAACTCCCAGCCGATGTCGCCCTCATCCCACCCACATAACCTATGCCCAAATTTGCAGAAATCTGCTTCCGATCCGAACCCGACCGCCATCGAACCAAACCTGCAGGAAAAAACCCACCTACATCCAAATCCCGATTCAAATCCGCCCGCCCTCGTACCAAACTCGTCGGATCCCGAACCATCAAAAAATATCCACATTTCTTCAAATCCCGAACCAAACTAGCCCGACCCCAAACCAAATTACCCACCCCCGATCCATCGGAAAAAGCCCATCGCCTGTCAATTCATCCCGCGACTCACCTCAGTTGCTCAGCCTCAAAGTCTATTTTCGATGAAGTTTTTTCACCTCGTTTGGATCACACCGATAGAGGCATCGTGGGAAGGAAAAAAATTTAAAGGTAAAGAAAAGAACAGAGAGAAAAAAAGAGAGCGGAAGAATTTCTCAGCTTTTGTCAGTGATATTGAGGAGGACCCGAAACAGGCTCCGAGAACTTCCCAGACTACAAGATCGGAACCAGAAGACTTAATTTCACAAAGAATCAGGGATGAAGCCATCAACACATGGAATCTAGACAAACTGATTAGCATGAGCGGCCCTGCAGAAGCAATGATCGCAAGATTATCAAAGATGAAAGTGTCGGGCAAAGGTGCAGTGAATTTAGGTCCCCAATAAGTTAATATCCTACAACATTAGAGGGGCTGGGAGTAAGGTAAAGGGAAAGGAGGTACGTGATTTGGTAAATTTGCATAGAGCGGATTTTTGTTGCATACAAGAATCAAAATTGGAAAAGGTCGATCAGAATATATGCAGAAGCCTATGGGGGACTGGAAACTTTGAGTGGGCAGCAAAGGCTTCAGATGGCCGCTCCGGAGGTATTATCTCTCTCTGGGACTCTGATAAATTTGCTTGTTCTAGTCAGTGGGATATGGAGGGAGTTGTAATAGTCAGGGGGTTTTGGGGCCTGGAGAGATTACCTTGTTGCATTATCAACATTTATGCATCATGTATCTTAGCTGATAAAATTGATTTGTGGGATCGTTTAAACCTGGTAGTTGAGTAGAATAGTGATTGTTGTGTGTGTCTAGCGGGAGATTTCAACTCAATCAGAAGGGAGAGTGAAAGAGTGGGTCAGAGCGAGGTTATAAACCATAGAGATATTGGTGCGTTCGATGAATTTATCAGGGGGCGACATTAATTGACCTACCGCTAAGGGGCAGAAAGTTCACTTGCTATAGAACAGATGGAAGCTGTAAAAGCCGTTTAGACATAATATTAGTGTGCAACCAGTGGATGACAGCATGGCTGAATGTCGCGATCCGTGGGCTGCAAAGAACGGTGTCTGACCATTGCCCAGTTATTATGGAAACAAAAGTTGTCGATTGGGGGCCAAAGCCATTTCGATTTATCAATGCTTGGTGCTCACACCCAGATTTCAAAAAAAGTGTGCAAAATTCGTGGAGGAGTGAAGTTTTTGACGGGTGGGCCGGGTACAGAGTCAAAGAAAAGTTGAAGAGATTGAAAGACGATTTGAGGAAATGGAATAGAGAGACTTTCGGTACCATTGATAGTAAAGTGGAACAACTCAAACAAGAAATCCATGAACTCGACATGATAGATGATACGCTTGGGCTAGAGGAAGAGGAGATGGTGAAGAGGAAGGAATCAACAGCGAACCTGTTTAAAAGCCTTATCCAGAGAAACAGTTTGTTAGCCCAAAAGGCGAAGATAAAGTGGTTAAAGGAAGAAGATGTGAACTCTAGCTTCTTCCATATAGCAATCAACTTCAGAAGAAAGAAAAATGAGATTACGGGGCTGAATTTAAATGGATAGTGGACTGGAGACGTTAATCTTGTAAAGGCAGGGGTGCGAGAACATTTTCGACAGCAATACTGTAGTCCCGGGTGCATCAGGCCAAGCCTTACGGCCGACGTGGTTGATAGGAAAATTACAGAAGCGGATAATTGTATGCTCACCGAACAATTCACAGAAATCGAAGTGGTGGAAGCCATCAGAAGCTGTGAATCCTCAAAGAGCCCTGGTCCAGACGGCTTCAATTTCAAGTTCTTGAAAGAATGCTGGAGTGTGGTAAAAGACGATATTCTAAAGCTGCTCGATGAATTTCATAGAAACGAAAAGCTGGTTAGAGGGCTCAATTCCTCCTTCATCGTTTTGATTCCAAAAAAAGAGGCTGCCGAGTCCCTTAATAAGTTCCGTCCAATATCATTGATCGGGTGCATTTATAAGATTCTTTCAAAGATTTTGGCGGCAAGGCTTAGGAAGGTTCTCGATGTAATTATATCTGCCAATCAAAGCGCCTTTGTGGGTAGTAGGCACATTCTCGACGGGGTTGTGGTTCTTAATGAAGTGATAGATGAAGCTAAAAGAAAAAAGTTGAAAAGGGTATTTCTCAAAGTTGATTTTGAAAAGACATACGATACGGTCGACTGGAACTTCTTGGATATGATGCTAGATAATTTTAACTTTTGAAAGAAATGGTGTGATTGGATCAAAGAATGTGTCTCAACAGCGTTCGCTTCCGTCCTTGTAAATGGTTCATCGTCCGGAGAATTCAAGCTAGAGAGGGGATTGAGACAAGGCGATCCCTTATCACCATTTCTCTATTTGATTGTAGCGGAGGGTTTGAGTATTCTCACGAACAAGGCTGTTGAGGCGAATCGACTCAAACCGGCAAAAGTGGGAGTGGACAGAGTAATAGTGTCTCACTTACAGTATGCCGATGATACATTGTTCATTGGGGAGGCCTCTCTAGATAACGTGAGAGTGATGAAGTATATTCTGAAGAATTTTGAGCTTCTCTCCGGACTGAAAATTAATTACAACAAAAGTTGTTTAATGGGAACCTCCATTGAACCGGATTTGTTGGCGGATATGGCATCGGTCTTGGGTTGCGGCACTGCAGCCATCCCTTTCTCATATTTGGGTGTTTCGGTTGGGTCAAGCCATAAGACAGAAGCTGAGTGGAAAAGTCTTATCCAGAAAATTAGGAAGAAACTCACATCTTGGAATGATAAGAAGATATCCCTAGGGGGGAGACTTACACTGCTGAAATCGGTTATCTCGTCAATACCTATCTACCAACTATCGTTCTACCGGGCTCCAAAAAATGTGCTTAAATCGTTAACTTCGATGCAATGTGCGTTCCTTTGGGGGGGCATGGTTGAAATGGAAATCAGTGTGCAAATCAAAATCTCTGGGGGGTCTTGGGGTTAGGGATTTGGGGGCTTTTAATAGGGCTTTAATTGGGAAGTGGTTGTGACACTATTTTTATGAGGGAAAGGGGTTTTGGGTGAGGGTCGTCAAGTCTTTACATGGAGTGCTAGAGTTAGGTGACTCCGGATTTATGTGTAATGAGAAAGTAAGACAATGGTCGGGGTAGTGGAAGGGAGTAGTGGAGAATGGGGAGGGAGTCACAGGGAAGTGGTTTTGGGAGAGCCTAGAACTAAGAATAGGGGATGGGAGTGAGTCGAAGTTTTGGCATAGATTGTGGGCGGGGGAGAAGTCATTAAAAAGTCTATTTCCAAGACTTTTTAATATTTGTGTCAAGAAAGAGAGTAAAGTCAGGGAGAGAGGAGAATGGGTTGAGGGTGTTTGGAGATGGGAGTGGAGTTGGAGGAGAGAATTATTTGAATATGAAAAAGGTTATGCTTAATAATCTTATTTCATTGATCGATAGGTACACTCCAAAGGAAGGGATTGAAGATAGATGGAATTGGAGCGCTACAACAAGCGGACGATATCGGATGAAAAGGGCTTACGAACTGATTTCGGAGGCTACCCCAGAACCGCTACCTTTCGGACTCAATTGCTTTGATTTCACCTCCGTATGGAACAAGATTGCTCGGTGAAAGCGGCTTCAATGGCATGGAGATTATTGTGGGATAGGCTACCCACCATGGAGAATCTAGCCGAAGACATATCATTCCGACAAACTCATCAACAAGTTGTCCATTGTGCAATATTGACTCCGAATCGGCAAACCACCTTTTCCTTGGTTGCCCTTACTCGGCCAAAATCTGGAGTATATGTTATGGGTGGTTGGGAGTACCGATACCGATGCATAATGAGGTTCAAGCACACTACAAAATGCATTCAGGCATCTTTCCGGGTAAGAGAGGTGGTTTGATTGCAACTGGTATTTGGGTGTGTGTGGTTTGGGTGTTGTGGAATTGGAGAAACAAAAAGATTTTTGAGAATACTCAATTTAAAATAGATAGGATCGTTGAGGAAATTAAGGGTAGATTTTGGAGTTGGTTTTCGGCGAAATTCGGTGTTCCGGATGGATTCTCTTTAAAAAACTGGTTCGTTTTCCCTAGATTATATCTAGACCTGTAATGTTGTAAATATGTACTGTTATATATCTGTGTTTGGAAGTTAATCTTCCAGTTTTTAATAAAACTTTTCTGACCAAAAAAAAAATATTGCATACAAGTTTTGTCTTTAGAGTAATACTTAGTGTGCACTTGTGTGCACCAATTGCAACGTATGCAATTGGATTTAATTTTAATTTGAATTAACTACAACTTAAAACTTGGTTAATTTCATCCTCCACTTTTTTTTTTCATTCCTAATCATGAACCATGAATTCGAACCCTGAACCATGAATCCTAAACTATGGACCATGAACCTGAACCCGAACCCGAACTCAAACCCTGAACCATTTGGGTCCATGTCAGTTAATTCGGGTCGGGTCGGGTCTTGTTCAAATTTTGAAATATAATAAAAAAAAAATCCCATAAAATCCAATTGCACCAATTATAAATTGGTGCAAAAAGTGTAGACAAGTATTTGTCAATCGTTTATTGTTAAATTATCAGATAATAATATCAATTGATAATTAATTATGTTCAAAATTATAACAATTATTAAATAGAGCTATAATAATAAAATTTTACTTATTTAATTTATATTTTCATTTTTTTTAATTTATATATAAAATTCAATCAGCCTACCATTGGAACGGAAGGAGTTCATGTTATGCCTATAAAACATACAAAAGATGTTATACATTTAATGGACTAACATATCCCGTAACATTTGTTTTTCAGTATTGATGCAAGAAATCTTTTCAAACATTAACAAGTATATCCACATTTGAGCTAAATTTGATAATTGTCAAATTGAGACACTTTCATTAGATTAGTTATCAGTCCAAGCTTAATTACACCGCACTCCACTTACCTATTTATTTGTAGCCAACGTTGTGTCTATTGTTTGTATCAACAATATGTGAATACGAGTCGAATTTAGAATAATTAGATTTTAATTCTTCTAAAAATTCGACATCAAGTGATGCACCAAATCATGTAACAAAGACAACTCAATTCTAACGTTTGATTCACGAAAAATGTCGTCAGAGAGACAATGAATTGAGAGAAAACTTTTCTTTTCTTGTTTTTAAAATTCAAAACAAGGTTTAAAAAAACCCCCTAGAAAGTGGGTGTTTGCAATTTTTTTATTAAATTAATTAAAATTAATTATTATAAAGAAAAAATGTTTAAAGTTTATGTTGACAGTGATTGTAAAAATACAAAAAATAATTGAAGCACATTTTAGGAGGCACACTGCTATGCAATATTGCATGTGTAATATAAACACATTTAAGGAAGGGCAAAAAAAATTTGTGAATCCTTCAAGAGTAAATAGAGTCTTCCAAAAACAATCATGCAATGTGTTACTATATGGATAAACATGTTTATTAATTTATTATGATTATAGTAACACACACATGCCCGTGTAGTAACATAATCAATGTGATACTTTGGAGGCATATTGATACAAAAGGAGACACACTTGTGTGAGACTGTCTCACAGTGAGACGTAACATAATTTGTATATTGAAGCTTTAATATTTTGAAAGGATGGGATGTTGATTTTTGTTAAGTTGTGGTCCCTTTTATGTATGAAACTGTCTTATACGGGTTTTTATCTTTCAAAAAATAAATAAAAATGACGATATTTATAAAAAATACCATAATCTACAACATGTCCCCTCATGCTAACTTCAAGATTAATCACTTATAAGTATAAAACACAAAAAAATCTTTTGAAAAGTGAAAAAAATTATTATAAGGTGTAAAATGTATTGCAAACACTCCCTATGGGCTATCGTACTCTACAAAACTCTGAAAATAACAAAATATTAGTAACATTTGACAAAGCATTATGCGAGTCTTGTGCATACATCATTATTATTATTACTTACTTATAAGAGTTATTACTTTACAAATAAAATGTTAGCTCCTACAGGTTGGGGTTATACTGGAAAGTATGCTTTTACTTTGTATAACCAGACTGAATTTCTATCTTATTTGCTGAAATAAATTATTTATCACTGATGCTTTAAATATCATTGAATGTTACATATATTTATTGCATAACTGTTCAATAAATAAGTACGTGTTACATTGTAGTTAATTTAGTGATACCAAATCACAGAAGATTAAATTAACAGTCTCTTGTAACTAAAAGTACAGAATTCACGACCCAGATGGAAATGAACAAACCATCGTGAAAGGTTGAAGTGCAAGGCTCAGATTGACTTGTTTTGACCAAGAGATTGCACTAGTGCCCTACAGGAGGACAAATTCTTCAGTACTGAATATAGAAGAATTAGACCTCAGTGGTTCATTATTTCTTAAACTCCGTCCCTTAAATATGATCGTGTGAAATCAACAGTCATTGCTTTGACTTATGATGGGAAGAGGATCATTGAGATTCAATACCTTGTATCTTGGGCAATGATATTGGTTACACGACGATTGCTAAGATTTAATACGGTGAAACGTGTGCAAGTACGTCTTGTTTGATTTGTTCCCTTGGGAGGCTCATAAGTTTTATCATACCAAATCTTGCAAGTGGAATTAATTTCCGGTATGGATAATAATGTTGAGGCGTTCCTTAACCAAGAAAAAAGATGTTAATTAATATGAAGCTATTTCAGTGGCCTAAATTAATTAATGGACTGGATAATCTTAAACACGGAAAATAATAACCGGGAGCCATATTAACAGTAATATGGGTTAAGATGGATAATGCAATATTAATTATGTAGTGGAATTAACTAATATTTATGGGCTCGAATAATATTGTGGCTCAATATTGAAAATTCAAAGTCCATTGGAAGGTCCAATCTTAATTCTCCTAAAGGCTCCTCAAGTAGCCCAAACATAAAGTCCAATAACTGAAAAAGGTGTTTAAAATAAAATAAATTATTGTTGCCTAATTTTTCATTTTTTTGAAAATTATGAATAAAATAGGGAGAAAGATTTTCTTTGAATTTTGTTATGGAATGAGGATAAGTATTCTTGGAATACAAGATTATCTCATTAAATTCAAGAAAAATCTCTCACTTGGTTATTTATAATAAGATTTTCAAAAATTTCATAACATAAGGAGGAGGAGATTTTATTTGGGAGATATTTTGGGAAATAGAATATATTGGATATATTCAAGATTGTTTCTTGAAGAAGAAGCAAGAAAATTTCTCAATCACCCAAAAACCCTAATATTTTCGCCCCTCCCCCCTTAGTATTATAAATAGGGGATGAATTTTTCATCCCCAATGTAATTCCATGTGTTGGAAAAATTAGAAATCCACAAAGGTGGTGCAACATAATTTTATTTTTCCTTTTGTTAATTGTTCGCGAGCATCTTACCACCGGATTGTTGGACAAGGATGTGGGAATACTTGAGAAGGCTTTTTGGTGTGTTTGTGTGAACGAGATTCATCTTCTCAACGGTTGTCACTCCAAGAGGTTAGTTCACGTAAACTCTAGCTATTCCGCATGCGTAGGATTTATGTGACGAACTTGTATGCATGATTTGTTGTTGAATTATTATTTAAATTAATATAGGATTAATTCATGCTAGTAATAATTGTTAAAATTAAATTTGTATTTAAATATTCATCCCGAATAGATCCGGGCAAATAATTCCCCAACAACTGGTATCAGAACCACAGTTTCGGGCTCTGAAATTTAAATTGTAATTTAATTCGTTATTCATTAAATTTGGAATTGGATAGTAGAATTGCTAGATCTTTTTTGCAGGTATCCAATTGTCATGATATTTGATGAATGTTTTTATTTATGCATGCATATAAATTGTGGTTTTTAATTCGATTCGTTCGAATTCATTTTGCCTCTTGTGAAAATCCACGAGTAGATTAAGATTTGTTTGATTCATTCAATGTAATAGACTAGTCTAGATCTAGGTTTATTTATTTTTTATAAATAAATTGTAACCGGATCTGAAACGGAGGCGGAGACGAAGAATTAAAAGACGGATCCTAACCCGACGCAGCGGGTTTATTGACGAATTTAAACGTGAGGGAGGCAGGCGACGCAGACGCACGCAGATGCCAAGACGGGCTTGGGTGAGGCCGATGGGGCCGAAGCCAAGACGGGCGAAGCGCGCTGAACGCGCGAGGCGCAGGCGATCGCAGATGGGCGGGCGACGCCGGTATGCGCGCGCGCCGCCGGAAGGTCGCCGAGACACGCCGAAGGCCGCTGGGCGCGGCGCTAGCGCTTATACAAGAAGTGGGCGCCGACGACACGCCGGGAGTAAGGCGGCAATCCACCCGCGAAATGCTCGATGACGGGCTTGACGTGATAATTTTTTCGAGATGGTCGAACGGGGAGCTTTTTCGAGATGAACGATGAAGGCAATACGGACAATTTCTCAAGATCAAGACATGACAAAATTAACCATGACAATTGGATATATGTGTAGGGATGCTCATGGTTCGGAACCGGCGGTTCGGTTCGGAGGTGGGCGGTTCCAAAACCGGGTCAAGGCGTTTTGGTTTGAGTCAAAAGCGGTTTTTTTTTTTTTTTTTTTTTTATTTCTTGATTTTTTGGATCTAAAATTTGAAAGAATGTAGATGAGAAATTTAATTATTGTATTATTGTTAATATGAGAATTTAAATTAAAGATTACATTACAATAATTAAAAGTTAAAACATAACAATAATATTAGTACAATACCAAAATACAAGCAACAATGGTAAATTAGTAAGACTAGTCTAGTAGAATTAAATTTCATCACCATTTGCCATTTGGACCATTTCCAATTTTCCATGTCAAATTGACTCATGTCTCGGATGCTTTGATTGTATATGTTTAACCAAAGCTCCATATCCTCCTCCTCCGATTAAAAAGGATAAACTTTGTTACAATGATTACAATGAAGTTTTATTTTCGTTAGGATTTACCCCATAGCCATTTGACATATTTGAATTGATTCTATAGTGAACCGTAAATAGAGAAGATTGAAGAATATGTTGTGGGATCGGAATATTAGTAGGTGTTGGTGGTGGTGGTGGTGGTGGTGGAGTGTTTTCATCGGAAGTTATTGTTGATGAAGAAGAAGAAGCCATTTTTTGCTTAAGAAAATTGTATGAGTTTTTTGAGTTTGATGTGTGGGAATTTATAGAAGGATGATAAAGAATAAGAATAAAAAATAAAAAGTAAAAAACAATAACTAAAAAACAAAAACTAAAAAACAATAACTAAAAAACAAAAACTAAAAAACAAAAACTAAAAAACAAAAAGAAATAGCTTAGAATCTTAGTCTCTTGACTTGACTATTGAGTATTGACTATTTGACTCTTGAAAACAATGAAAAAATGAAGATGAAAACTTGAATAAATTAAATCAACTAACAATAATTTTGAATTAATTGAATTGTTGCAAAAGATTAACTATTAAGTATGAACTAAGTATCTTGAATTCTAACATTCTAAGAAATACACTTAGAAATAATTGAATGAACTATTATAAAATACAAAAACAAAATACAAAATACCAAAAAAATAGTAATTCTAACTTAAAATAAGCTAGTAATCTACTATTACAAATTAATTGAACTATTACAAATTTACAAATTACAAAGTGAACTATATCGAATTAGTAATTACAATTACAACTTAAAATTTTAAACTTTACAAAATAAATTTGGGGGAGGGGGGGATTTAAAGAAATTGGACTTGAGCTTAAATTTAAGAAATAAACTTAGAAATTCTAAGTTTGAAACTTAAAATTAAGTTGTCTACGTATCCAAATAGGAATCAAAGTCCACGTAGTTCTCTTACCTCAAACTTACCTTGTTGATTTGGATCGATTCGATTCTTCATGCATCACTTCCGGTGGTAGTTTCTTCGGAGCTATCTTGATCATCATTATCAACAAATTCTTGACTTCTCTTTTCGGCTCTTACCCAATCATCAAGCAAGCATTGGTTTTCCACGTTTTCAACGGTCATATTCGATCTCGTTGCATCCAAAGTGTAGCCTCCCAAACTAAAAAGCTTGTTCAACAAGAACGATTGAGGTGGGAGATGCAAAAATTTCTCTTGCTAGCATTGACAATATTGGATAGATATTTTTCATCCTCGACCACCACTTTAGTATATTAAAAAAAGCGTTGTCTTCATCTTCATCAAGTTTAACAAATGAAGAGGATAAATAATGATCAAGTTCATAATAAGGGTTAGAAGTAGACCTTGGACGTTTTTGAGAACGTTCATCATAAAAACCTTGTTAATATATCTTCTTCTTCGACTCATAGAAGAGCCACCACCACCAAAAATTTTCTTCAAAAACCGGGACCACTATATTCTCTAAATAAAGACATTAAAGTAACTTTAATCCGATTACCAATCTCTTAGGATTAGGATATACATCATCTTCACCCATGACCATATGTCTATTAGGAAATAAATAATTATAATACATATTTAACATCATTATTAATCCATCCAATCTTACTCTAGGATCAAACACTTTAGCAACCAAGAATAGATCGGGAATATTTGTAAAATATTTTTTCCATTTTTGCATCATAGAGAAAGTAGCACCACTTAATAAATGATTTGTAATATTTTCATTTAACACATGAGCAACTTTAATACAATAATCAAGCGCTAAATTACACGTAGGATAATAAACACCGGATAACACTTTTGTGGAATCATTAAAAATTCCCAAAATTTTACACAAAGAAGTGCATGAATCCCAATATTGAGGATATAAATGAATACCACAATTTTCTTGAGTAAAAAATGTACATAAAGTGTCTTTATAATCCATAGACTCCTTTAACAATTTATACGTGGAATTCCAACGAGTTGACACATCAAGAGAAATTTTTTTGGGATGCATATTGTATGTTCTACAAAAAACTTTCCATTTTTTCAACAATTTTGAATGTCTCGACATATAATAAATAGCGGATCTAATAGGACCAACTTGTTCTTTCAAAGCATCTAAACCATCTTGAACACATAAATTTAAAATATGACACATACATCTAACATGAAATTTTTTTCCACCAAGATATGGTTGGAAAATATTTGTAAGATCTTTAATAGTAACCGTATTTGCACTAAAGCATTATCAAAAACCAATAGAAAATATTTTTTTAGTAAGAGCATACTCATTTAAAATATCATGCAATTTATCTCTAATATTAACGACATTGTGTTCCGTATCAAAATCTCTATAAGCAATCAATCTTTTGTTAAGAGTCCACGAATCATCAATCCAAGTGCATGTAACTCCTATATAACTATGCTTTTGAAAATTATCACTCCAAATATCCGCACATATACAAACTTTAACATTTAAATCGGCAAATAGATTAATCAAAGCATATTTATACTCATAAACAACTTTAGCAACATCACGAGTAGTAGTATGACGTGAAACTTTTTTTGCCACGGGTTGAAGACCAAGGTTAACAAAATCATTCCAATACGAATTATCGGCAAATTGAAAATGAAGGTGTTGTGTGCACACAAATTTAGCTAACAATTTTCTATATTTCATTTGATCAAATGTAAAAGAGAAGTGGGGTTACTTACCTGCCTTTGAACTCCACCACCGCCACCACCGGTTGGCGTAAATCCATGAAGTTGTGCTTGGTTTGAACTAATTCCAACTCTATCCAGGATGAATTTTTTTTTCAAATGCTTCTCGAATGTTCCATATCCTCCTCCTTTGACAAAAGAATATATTTTGTCACAATAGTTGCAATGAACTTTAATAGTACCATCCTCGTTGATCACTTTATTAAAGTGACGTGCAAAAATATCCGACTTAAGTTGAGCTCGACTTGGAGTTGGGGTTGGAGTTGGCTCGGCATTGGACTCGGTTGGGTGGTTTTGGCTTTCTTGAGTAGGACGTCGTGGACCTTGTGGTATAGCATCATCTTCAAGAGGATTCTCATAACCGGGACCAAGTGTGGCCTCAATATCATCTAAACTCCACTCGATCGGTGCGGTGGATGTGGAAAGACGAACGGAAGAGGTGGAAGAAGCTTTGCCTTTACCCTTACCCTTGCTTTGATGGCTTGCCATAATAATAATATGAATGTAAGTGTATATGTAAATAATATATGTATGTAAGTGTAGTGTAATGTAATATGTATGTAACTATGTAAGTGTAGTGTAATATACTAATATGTAGTATAGTACTATAGTAGTATACTAGTATTAGTATAGTGTAATATATAGTGTATATAATATATAGTGTAGTATAAATATAATATGTAGTGTATAGAGTATAGTATGATATATAGTGTAGTATAAATATAATATGTAATGTAAATAATATGTAAATAATAAACTTTGAGAATTGAGTGAGAGTTGAGAGAGAGAATGAGAGATGAATATACTTTGGTGTGAATTTTGGAGTGGAATGAGTTGGTATTTATAGATGAAATATTGAAAAAAAAAAAAAAACGGTCAAAACCGCTGGTTCGAACCGGACCGGCGGTTCCACGGTTCGAACCGGTGGTTCCACGGTTCGAACCGGCGGTTCCTTCAACGGCTCTTTGATCTCAGCCGTTGGATCTCAACGGCTCTTTAATCTGGGCCGTTGGATCTCAACGGCTAGAATTTTCAAATTTTGGGGCGGTTCGGTTCGAATCGGCGGTTCGGTTCAAGCGGTTCGATTGGTTTTGCTAGAACCAGGAATCAAATCAGGATTTACGGTTTCGGTTTGGTTTGGAACCCGAACCATGAACCGTGGAACCGGCGGTTCCGGTTCGAACCGCCGGTTCCGGTTTTTTTTGAGCATGCCTATATATGTGCCCAATAAGTTTAATTTTTGTTTTGATATTTGCTTTATTTTTCGTGCGTATTTAATTGTGTTTTTGAATATGCGATGCATGAGATATTGTTTTGGAAAAATCTTACTTTCGAAAATTACTAAGTATGTTTTAAATAATTAATTAACAATTTTATTCCGGATAATAAAATTGAATTAATTTTGGCCTCCATGATTTATTTATTTGTGAAATTCTTTTGGAGAAATTCCCCCCACGGGACGGCCAAAAGATAGTTTTCACATGAATAAATTCCAAACGGATGATTGTGGATTATTATTAGTGGCGACGATGACCCTCCCCACGAGGCTCGTTCAAAGTAAAATAATAATTCTGTATTTAATCATGGTTATTACTTAGGTATAAAATTGATATGCATATACTTCCCCAAAGTCCCTGTCAATTTTATATTGGTCAAGTAGGAGCCAACTATTAATCTGAATATTAAAGTTTGTAACTGTTTTCTTGTTTGTAACCTGCTTGAATGTGTTTAAATAATGACCCACCCCACGTGGCTTATTTAAACTTTTTTGAGATGTTGGCTGATGCATGTTCATATTTTTTTGAGATTTTAATATGAAACATGTGATCGAATTTTGTGATAATTTTGTGCTTATGCAAATCGTTATTTATTTCAGTTCAGCATGTCGCAACCTTTTAATCCACTGTTCAATATACTGAAAGACAATTTACTTACTGGTGAAAACTTCGTCGATTGGAATCAAAAACTTACTATTGTCCTTATTGCACAACATCATAACTGGGTTCTTACTGTCCCAAAACCCGAAAAGCCAACTTATGAGTCCACAAAAGCGGATAAGAAAGATTATGCTGACTTGGAGCAGTAAAATGAGATGGCTAAGTGCACTATGCTGGCTTCTATGTCAGACGTGTTGCAACATCAGCATCAACATTTTGAGACCGCTGCAGACATCATGACGAGTCTTAAAGCGATGTTCCAACATCAGAACAGTGTGACTCGTCAGATCACCATGAGAGACTTGCTCTCCATGAAAATGGTGGAGGGAACGCCCGTAAGGGAGCACGTTCTCCAGATGATGGCTCACCTAAATAAGCTTGAAGTACTTGGCGCTCAATATGGTATCGACCCAAATCGATTTCATACTCCATTCTCTGCCTAAAAGTTTTGAACAATTCAGGCTGAACTATCAGATGAACAAACAAGAGTTCACGTTGTCTGATCTGTTACAAGCTTTGGTCTCGACATAGGCGATATTGGGGCAAAAGAGCCAAGACTTGGTGGCAAATGATCCCTCTTCTTCTTCTAGGCCAAGAGGAGGCAAGAACAAGAGGAAGGAAAAAGGCCAAAAACAAGTGAATTCAAGTGTTGCCAATGGCAAAGAGAAGGTGAGGGGAGATGGAGGAGTAAAGAAAGCAGCTAAGGGGAAGTGTTTTAACTGCGGTGAGAAAGGACATTGGAGGTCAGCCTGTTCCAAACCCAAAAGGAATGAAAAGAAAGGTAATTCTCATGCACTAGTTGTTGAAACTTGTTTGGTGGCGTATGCTTCCCATTCGTGGGTAGTGGATACGGGATCCACTGATCATGTTTGTTTCACTTTACAGGGGTTCAAGCGGACCCGACAACTTAGTGGGAGTGAGATCCTCATCACATTGGGCGATGCTACGAGAGTGGCAGCTGAAGCAGTGGGAGAAGTGCAGTTGTCTTTTAAAGACAAAGTTTTAATTTTGAGAGATGTTCTTTACGTTCCTAGTTTTAGAAAGAATTTAATTTCAGTTTCTAAACTTTTTCTTGATGGATATTCGGTTACTTTTAATAAAGTTGTTACCATTACTCTAAATAATGAGTTTATCTGTCATGGAACGTTGTCGAATAATCTCTACATAATTAATTGTGTACACCACTCACAAAATGCATCCTATAACACATCGACTATTTTGGCTAAAAGAAAACGTTCATCAAACGTGAACGAAACACTTCTATGGCATCTAAGACTAGGTCATATTAATCCAAAGAGGATCCAAAGGTTGGTCCAAGATGGTTCCTTGGAGTCTCTCTAGGTTGAACCATTTCCAACCTGCGAATCATGTTTGGAGGGTAAAATGACCAAGATGGAATTTGGAGCTAAGGGGAATAGAGCCAAAGAAGTGTTAGAAATCGTTCATACCGATGTATGTGGTCCAATGTCAATCAAAGCGAGAGGAGGCTATGAATATTTCGTTACTTTTATCGATGATTACTCAAGATATGGATACATTTACCTTATGAAGCATAAATCTGAGACTTTTGATAAATTCAAAGAATTTAAGGCTCAAGCAGAGAATCATAGGGAAAAACGTATCAAGTCTCTACGATCTGATCGTGGAGGCGAATACCTCAGCGATAATTTTTTGAACTACTTATCAGATGAAGGGATTGTATCCCAATTAACTGCACCCGAAACCCCTCAACAAAACGGGATTGCAGAACGAAGAAACATGACTCTTTTAGAAATGGTCAGGTCAATGATGAGTTATGCGGATCTACCCAAATCGTTTTGGGGTCACGCCTTGGAAACAACTGCTTACATTCTAAACTTGGTGCCATCCAAATCGGTTCCCAAAACCCCTAAAGAATTGTCTACCAGGCGCAAGCCCAGTCTAGGACACATGAGAATTTGGGGGTGTCCGACATACGTGTTGGACAAGGAAGCTGGTAAATTGAATCCAAGATCAGAATTAAGGTTGTTTATAGGATACCCCGAGGGAACGAAATGGTGCATGTTCTATGGTCCCGAAGATCAAAAGGTGGTAATCAGTACACACTTTAGATTTTTGGAAGAAGACTATATGAATGACAAGAAGCCCAGATGTGAGATTACCTTGAATGAGCTAAAGGGGCTTACCTCAATGCCAACTGTATAAGTCGATATAACAAACGACACACTTACACAACCGGAACCTCGTCGCAGTGGGAGGGTTATCCGACAGCCCGAGAGATTCATGGGGATAGGAGAGTCGTCAGACTTGATCCATGGCGAAAATGAATTAGACCCATGGACTTACAAAGAGGCAATCCATGACAAGGATGCAGATTCTTGGCAAACGGTAATGAAAGCCGAAATGGGTTCTATGGATCAAAACAAGGTGTGGGAGCTAGTCGAACCACTTAATGGGGTCAAACCCATTGGATGCAAGTGGATACAAGAGGAAAAGAGGATCGGACGGAAAGGTAGAAACCTTCAAAGCTAGACTTTTGACAAAAGGTTACACTCAGAAAGAAGGGATCGACTATGAGGAAACCTTTTCGCCTGTAGCCATGCTAAAGTCCATCCGTATTCTCTTGTCGATAGCTGCGCATCTCGATTTCGAGACCTGGCAAATGGATGTCAAGACAGCTTTCCTCAATGGAAGTTTTGAAGAAGAAATCTATATGCAACAACCCGAAGGCTTCATTGAAAAAGGCCAAGAACATCTTGTTTGCAAGCTCAAAAAGTCCATCTACGGACTGAAGCAAGCATCGCATGCTTAAAACCAATGTTTTGATCAAGTTATAAAGTCTTACGAGTTCGATCAAAACGAGTTCGAAAGTTGTGTGTATAAAAAGCGTGTCGGAACTGCATTGGTATTCTTATTACTATACGTAGACGATATTCTGCTCATTGGAGATTATGTAAAGGTTTTGTCAGACGTAAGGGCATGACTGTCAAAACAATTTGATATGAAGGACTTAGGGGAAGCCGATCACATCCTTGGGATCAAGATCACTCGAGATCGTAAGAAAATGATGATAGGCTTATCACAAGCCTCATACATAGACACTGTATTGAAGCGATTCAGCATGCAAGATTCCAAGAAAGGCTTCGTACCATTCAGACATGGAATCCATCTATCCAAAGAAATGTGCCCTAAGACACAAAGGGAGATAGATGACATGAAAGTCATTCCTTATGCTTCGGTTGTTGGAACCCTCATGTATGCTATGCTGTGCACGAGACCAGATATCTGCTTTGCCGTTGGCATGGTAGCAAAATATCAGAGTAATCCAGGGAAAGAACATTGGACTGCAGTTAAAAACATTCTAAAGTACAGTAAAACCTCTATAAATTAATAACTTTGGGACCGGAGGATTTTATTAATTTATAGAGATCTTATTATATCGATAAATTAATAATTTATTAATTTAAAGAGGTTTTAACGTATATGCACAGTTGACCTTCAAAGTTCCAAATTCTTTGAATAACTTTAAGTATACATGCATAGTTATTGATGAAAATTAAGTTAAAATACAAATGTACTAGTAGAATTCCATGAATACAAACTCACGTGGAAGTTGGAATGACTTGTTTAAATTAATTGGTTTTGAAAAATACAAAAATATGGTTCATTGGACTAACATTTGTGCATTGAATCATGGATAGAAATTATTTCGGTTCATTGCAAGCATCAACAACTCTTCATAACTTTTTGTTGTAGTACGAGAAGACAACGCCACAACTATTGGGTGCAGTAAGGAGATTTAAAGATGAGATCAACATAGATTTGAAGTTCAAGAAAAAGCAAGTTACAATAGATTCTTATTTTACTAAGTTGTCTTAAGAATATTCAAGTGCATCATATATATGTATATGGATTATTTTTAATAATTATTAATTTATAGTTTCGTCGGGACCAATATATATACACTGGGATCTCAAAAAAATTATTATCTTATAATTTTATTAATTGGGTCCCAAATTTGTACTGGTCCCAACTTGGAACCGGACAAATTATTAGTTTTAGCGAGGTTATTAATTTATCGAGTATTAATTTAACGAGATTTTACTGTATCTGAAAAGAACTCGCGATAGAATGTCGGTTTATCAGTCAGACAGTCTGATTTTCATCGGATACACGGACTCGAATTTTCAATCAGACTTAGATTCCAGAAAATCTACCTCTGGTAGTGTGTTTTGTATGGGGGGAGGAGCCATGACATGGAGAAGCGTTAAGCAGAAATGCATCGCAGACTCTACCATGGAAGCCGAATACGTAGCTGCTTGCGAGGCAGCGAAGGAAGCAGTTTGGCTCAAAAACTTCCTAGTGGACTTAGACGTAGTTCCGAATTTGCCCAGCACCATCACGGTCTACTGTGATAATGCCGGAGCAGTTGCAAATTCAAGGGAACCGAGAGCCCACAAGGCCAGCAAACACATTGAAAGAAAATACCATCTTATACGAGAAATCGTTAAGAGAGGAGATATAGAGGTGACAAAAATCGCTTCAGAAGACAACCTAGCAGATCCATTCACAAAGGGTCTGCCTCAGAATACATTCGAGAGACATGTGGAAGGAATGGGTGTCAAGACCATTGACAATCTGCTTTGAGTATAAGTGGGAGATATTATTAGGTTCGTGTAGGTGTAATGTAGATTCTACACGAGACGTGTTGTAGTATACTTAAAAGCAGAATTTGAGTATAAGTGAGAGATTGTTGGGGTTATACTGGAAAATATGCTTTTACTTTGTATAACTAGACTGAATTTCTATCTTATTTGCTGAAATAAATTATTTATCACTGATGCTTTAAATATCATTTAATGTTACATATATTTACTGCATAACTGTTCAATAAATAAGTATGTGTTACATTGTAGTTAATTTAGTGATACCAGATCACAAAAGATTAAATTAACAGTCCCTTGTAACTAAAAGTACAAAATTCACGACCTAGATGGAAATGAACAAACCATCGTGAAAGGTTGAAGTGCAAGGCTCAGATTGGTTTGTCTTGACCAAGAGATTGCACTAGTGCATTATGATGTACTGAACAGGACCTAAGGAGGACAAATTCTTCAGTACTTAATATAGAAGAATTAGACCTCAGTGATTCATTATTTCTTAATCTCCGTCCCTTAAATAGGATCGTGTGGAATCAATAGCCATTGCTTTGACTTATGATGGGAAGATGATCATTGAGATTCAATACCTTGTATCTTGGGCAGTGATATTGGTTACACGGCGATTGCTCAATATTGAAAATTCAAAGTCCATTGGAAGGTCCAATCTTAATTCTCCTAAAGGCCCCTCAAGTAGCCCAAACATAAAGTCCAATAACTGAAAAAATTGTTTAAAATAAAATAAATTATTGTTGCCTAATTTTTTATTTTTTCGAAAATTATGAATAAAAGAGGGAGAAAGATTTCTTTGAATTTTGTTATGGAATGAGGATAAATATTCTTGGAATACAAAATTATCTCATTAAATTAAGAAATCTCCCACTTGGCTATTTATAATGAAATTTTCGAAAATTCCATAACATAAGGAGAAGGAGATTTTATTTGGGAGATATTTTGGAAAATAGAATATATTGGATATATTCAAGATTGTTTTTTGAAGTAGAAGCAAGGAAATTTTCCAATCACCCAAAAACCCTAATATTTTCGCCCCCCTTAGTATTATAAATAGGAGATGATTTTTCATCCCCAATGCAATTCCATGTGTTGGAAAAATTAAAAAACCACAAAGGTGGTGCAACATAATTTTATTTTTTCTTTTGTTAATTGTTCGCGAGCATCCTACCTCCGGATTGTTGGACAAGGACGTGGGAATACTTGAGAAGACTTTTTGGTGTGTTCGTGTGAACGAGATCCATCTTCTCAACAGTCATCACTCAAAGAGGTTAGTTCACTTAAACTCCTAGCTATTCCGCATGCGTAGGATTTATGTGACGAACTTGTATGCATGATTTGTTGTTGAATTATTATTTAAATTAATATATGATTAATTTTTGCTAGTAATAATTGTTAGAATTAAATTTGTATTTAAATATTCATACCGAATAGATCCGGGTAAATAATTCCCCAAACACTATAAGCAATAATGTGTACAATGTACATAATGTCTTTTCAGCCGTTGTCGATCCAAACAAGAAAAATGAATTCAAGTTGATATAGAAAACTTTGCTCCATTAAAAGTAATAGCTCATGCCTGAAGACTTTTATGGGACAGATTACTGACGAAAATCAACCTACTGAGAAGAAGGATTCTCTCGGCTCAAGACAAGAGCTACTCAGTTTGTGGGCTTCATGATGAATTTGGAAACCACTTCTTCTTCAAGGATACCTCATCTCACAAAGTATTGATGGAATGTTATAAGTAGCTTGGTGTTTATAGTCATTTGCACTCCCATCCCTTTGTAAACTTGATTGTTTATTATTGCGTGCTAAGTGGGAAAAAAGAGAGAAAATGGCTACTATTTTTTGGCTCTGTGTGGTATGAATTTTATGAAAAGGGAGAAACGCTTTGACTTTTAGAGGCGTCGATTTTTCTATGGACAACATTGTAAATGAGATAAAAGTTAGATTTTGTAGTTAATATTTTGTGAAGAATTTAGGATGTTCTAATTTCTCTTATAATGATTGGCTGGTAAACCCGGAAATAATATTGAGATTTTAGAAGTGTAAATATTTATTATTGTGATAATGTACCCTTTATACCCTATTTGTATGTAGGGGTGTGCAGTATATACGGTTAAATCCGAATTAACCGACCGAACCGACCAATTTTCTATTTTGGTTCGGTTATTCAGTTATTCGATTTGGTTACACTTTCTAAATTTATAAAATTCAATTTTTGGTTAGGTTAATTTCCGGACAAAAATTGAAAACCGAAATATAATTATTAAGACAAATTCTTCTGTGCACCATTTGCACCAAATTGATTTGTTGCAATTGGATTTCAATTCATTTTTAAATTTTTTTTACCAGTTCCTTTTTTTTACCTGGCCCGACCCCAACCCAGCCCGATCTAGGCCCGAATCCGACCCTAGTGGTTCATGGTTCACTCGGCCCGAGTTGATTCATGGTTCACCCTGCCCGAATAAGTCATGATTTAAGGTTCATGATTTAGTGTTTATAGTGTAGATTGATCATCCAAATTAAAATTAAATCCAATTGCACCAATTGCATCTTGTGCAATTGATGCACACAAGTTTTACTCAATTATTAATTTATTATATAAATAATATAATTTTTTTTAGAATCCCAAATTAATACGCATATGTATTCCTCCAGATCCAGAATCCCAAAATCCTTTTTACATCCGTTCTCAATCTTCTCACTATCATGACACTTCTTAATTCTTCCAATTCAAAATTTTGATTTTCTCATTGTTTCACTTTTTTATATTTCTAATTAAATGTAATTTTTTTAGCTTTCTAAAAAAAAAAAAAATGTAACTTTATCTTAACCACCACTAAATTCAAAATTTCTAATTATTTTGCTAATTCTCAATTTTAAGTTACATTCTCTAGATCTAATTAATATAATTTAACAACCCAAAAAATCATTGTTGTTTTTCTTAGTTGTTCTTTTATTTATTTTTTGTATTTTTAGTTTAAAATTTTCAATTCTAATTCTATCTTAAAATATTTAAAATTTTAGTTAAAGAATTATTTTGCGTGTATTAATTTAAAAAAATATAAGGTAATTGATTGTAAAAGGTATTTTTAGAAGATAAAATTGATTTTTTATCTTTTATGGTATGGAAAAACTAATAAGGACACCTTTTATAAAATTTGAGTAACAAAAAACAAGATGGAGGGAGATTTCTTTTAAATCCCGCGCATTCGGGACAACGGACTAGTTATTCCCAATTTCCAAATCCTAAAAACCCTATAGCCCACCCGCCGCTCCCACCGGCCACCACCACCCACCCGACGCTCCTACCACCGCCCACCAGCCGCCGCCTCTCTCAGTCTCTCTGGCCGCGACGGCGCCTCACAGACTCGCACCCACCCGCACGCCGACTTCAAGGTTAAACCCCAAGCCTTCTCCCCTGCATTTTTTATGTATATGTATGTGATTATATTGTTTGTTTTTATTAGATTTGTGAACACCCGGGGAAAACAAGAGCAGAAGCTTTGCTCAGTTATTATTTCATCTAAAAAATGCAAAGTTGCGTACAAAGCTTTATGGAAGTAGGGAAATACGATTTTATTGAAGCATTGCGATCTTAGATCTCATTAGATCTCATTAGCGACTATTTGGCTCCATTTTCCCTCCACCGTTAGCTGCTCCCTCCGCTGCTCAAACCCTAATACCATCTCGCAACATTTTGAAAAGAAAATTAAGAAATTCTGTAGCTGAAATTGTTTGCTTTTTCAGTTAGGGCTTCGATCACTGGAGAAATTACGGTACAGAGAAGATGAAGGGTGGAACTGTTCAGATCAATTGGCACGACACCAAGCCGGTACTCGCCTGTGATTTCCACCCTATCTCCGGCGTTCTCGCCACTGGAGGCGCTGACTATGATATCAAGGTGCACTTACTAATTTTATGGAGATGTTCGAAGAAAAATTATCAGTTTCTTCTTTACAGAGCATTTTTGTTCGAATTGATAAATAGGAACTTGTAATTTTCGTAAATTTAAAGTATTTATTTATCATAATTTCTTTTGGGGTTTTTTGAGCTTTAGAACTTTCTTACTTCGGTATTATGTTATTATAGTAAGCTAGTAACCAGTTTGAATCCAAACCATGAATTATAGCAAAAAGAGAGTAGTGTTTGAGTTTGGTCCACTTTTACTGGTGGGTTGTAGCTATAACTTAATGTCAATATGCAGCTGTGGGCAACAATTTCTAGCATAGATAGAGAGAAGGCTTGTGGTGTTACTTATCAGAGCAATTTGTCATACCATAGTTCTGCTGTAAATACACTTCGTTTCTCTCCTTCAGGTAAGTTTTCCTGTTATTTCACTGAGGAATAAAAAGGCCCTCATTTTTTGTCAATGATGCAACTATTTTACTTTAATGATGGTGTGAGTAGAACTTTTTGAGGATTCGATGGGCTTTGGCGTTAAGAATTGATGCATATATGTGCTTGTTAGTGCATAATACACATCATCAGCATGATATTTCTGTTCAGTTTGTGAACATAACACTTGGAGTCTTTGTTAACCATATAAGATCTTGGCTTAATTTTGTATAATATATTCAGCATCTGATTGTCTTTGATGAAAGTAATATAAACTCAATGAAACTATTGTAATAGAGGCGGCCATGAACAAAACAGCTAGTATAGAAATTTATGGAGTACTAAATTTTCATTGTTGAAGTAGATGATTATAAAGCTCGATATAAATAGCAAATATACAAGAAAACATAACAGTGAATAGGAAATAAACACAAATCAATATGCTTACAACAATGTACTATCTAAGATGTTGGTGCTACATATGGCATTCATATTTATTGTGAGAATCCAATAGGTGATCACAGCTCCTTCTTCTTCTCTGAAATGCCAATCATGTTAAACATGGTTTTGTTGATGACATGGAAGTGTATGTGTGGGTTTGCTCATCATGTGTGGCGCTTGGTTGATGGGCAATTTGGGCATGCTGGCTACAATTTCATAGGGTTAAGTAAACTTCGTTTTTCCTCAAAATAAACTTGTAATAGAAAGGCCTAGTTGTAACTTGTAAGTGCTACAACTCTCAAGATTTGTGGCAACTAGCTCAGCCCTGATCAGGCATTACAGATGCAATCACGATTGACTATAATACCTAAGCTTCTTCTATGCCTTTCTTGTATCTTTTGTTTATTGTCGTATATGAGTTAATCAGATACAGTCTTTGATTTTTTTCAAGGCAATTTGGCAATAGAAGGCACAAGGAAACCATACTAACTTTAGATGATTATAATGGTAACATGGGAGTGCACTAAAGCAAAGTATATATAAACTGAGAGAAATTTATGCATGACTTTGCTGAAGTGATGATTGTCTTTGCCTATGTTACATGGAGTGTGGTGATTAACAAGGAATTTTTTCTTTTTTTTTTTGTTTTGTGATTTAACATTGTAGATGTACTTGATATGTTGAGTGCAAAAGGATTGTGCCCGAATCTAATGTGAATGTTTTGAGCTGGGGGCTCAAATGCTTTAATGTCTCAAGTCATATAATCTTATATTATCTATGAATGTTTGTTATTCTGTCAAATATGTGTTTAAAAGTATAACTTTCTTCAAACATTGCAGGAGAGCAGCTTGCCTCTGGTTCTGATGGTAACTAACTGCTCCTCAAACTGGATTAGCCATTAACAAGTTGATTTTTATTCTCAAAGCCTAAAGCTGTCAGCATTTTGGATGCAATTTTTCATTTTGCAGGAGGTGAGATAATTTTATGGAAATCTCACATCACTGATGCTGGTGAAGCATGGAAAGTCCTCAAGTCACTGGTGTGAGTGATTTAATGTATTCGTTCAAATATCTCAACTTTTTGCTTCATGATAATTTGGTAACAAAATGTGTTATTACATTTATCTGAAGAAAGTCTCTAATCAAATAATGATTACACCGGAAACCAAATTTATTTATCTTCTTTGGTATATTCATGAGTGAGCTGCTTTTTCAGATTTCATCGTAAGGATGTGTTAGACCTAAAGTGGTCTAATGATGGGGCATATCTCATTTCGGGTTCAGTTGATAATTCGTGCATCATATGGGATGCTAATAAAGGTAAGGAAGTCTTTACAAATTTCAATTCTGATGTCTACAAACTGTAAAGGGTAAATTATAAAAAAAAATCCTCAAGGTTTGTCCAAATTACCAGAAGAATCTTGTTTCTTGAATAATTACCAAACACCCCCATAGAAAGACTTGAAATTCATTTGACTGACGAATAATGCTAAATTACGAAATTATTAATCAATTGCAAATATGAGGAGAAAACAATAAGTGAAATGATTTTGCATTTCTCGATAAGTCAAATTGTAGGGGATATTTGATTTTTATTCTAACTAAGGGTACTTTTTGTAATTTGGACAAACTTCGTGTTTTTTTTTTGTTTTTGGTAATTTACCCAACTGTAAAATTAACTAAACTAAATTAGTCCTGCACATATTCAGGTTCCGTCCACCAAATTTTGGATGCACATTTTCACTATGTTCAAGGTGTAGCATGGGATCCATTGGGGAAATATGTAGCATCACTGAGTTCAGATAGAACTTGTCGTCTTTATATTAACAAACCTTCAAAAACAAAAGGTGCTGAGAAATTAAATTATGTTTGTCAACATGTCATCTCGAAGGCAGAATCACCAGTGACTGATGAATCCAAGGTTTAAAATAATTTATCTTCTATAATGTCTTGCATTACACATCAAAAATGTATTCATTTATGAAAATATTTTAACTAGTGTCTGTGATTCAGTCAACTAGAAGCCATCTTTTCCTTGATGAGACACTTCCATCTTTCTTTCGAAGATTAGACTGGTCACCAGATGGATCATTCTTACTTGTTCCTGCAGGTACTATAACCTCTTACTGTCTTACATATATCTTTCCAACATAAAGAAGAGATGTGTTTTAACTTTAAGTACATTGATGAAAAATTAATTTTAACGTGTGTATTATTTCAGGTTCTCACAAAAGTACTCCTACTTCTGAATCCGTCAATACTGCTTATGTGTTTTCAAGAAAAGATCTTTCCAGGCATGTGATATACTGATAGGTCAATATGTGTTCCCTTTTTGGCTACTTTCTAGAACTAACTCTATGAAACATTCTATGGTACTATAGTATGTATGTTAATGGGCAAACTCTTGTGTAAACCAGTTTTTCCTGCAACTGGTTTGCATTTTAAGTGTATTTTTAAACAGTATTAGCTGTTTCATTAAAAGGTATTAGTTGTTATACTAGAAATTGATAGTTGCGAAACAGTTGCACGGAAAAACTGTTTTACATTGCATAAGTCCAACTCATGTTAATGTAGACTAGAACTAGTCGTACTAAACTTATTTTCAGAATCCAAAATCTTCCTGTGAATGCTAACGTTTTAGGCTCTCTCTGTTTGAAAGCAGGCCTGCGCTTATGCTTCCTGGAGCGAGTAAACCTGTAGTGGCAGTACGCTTTTGCCCCATGAGATTTAAATTATTGGGAACAAACACTTGTAATGCACTCCTCTCTCTTTTGACATAAGACAGAAACTTGCATGATACCATCTCACCGTGCAACCAGTATCACTTTTCAATAGAAAGGTTATTCACTTTTTACATGTTTTTTTTTTCTCTAAAAGTGATAACCTTTCTCGTGAAAAGTGAAAATGGTTACACGGTGAGACGGTCTCACACAAGACTTGCTCGACATAATAGCACTGCTGCTGCTTTCTGAATTATGACGTCACAACTTTTTCTTCTTTTGTACAGCTTCATTATTCAAGCTCCCCTATCGCCTTATTTTTGCGGTGGCTACTTTGAACTCCTTATACATTTACGACACTGAAAGCATTCAGCCAATAGTAATTGTAGCTGGAGTTCATTATGCTGCTATAACAGACATTGCATGGTAATTCATCCCTTAAGAAACACAAGTCCATCTTAACCATTTGAACATTAATTTTAAATTCTCTCGTACAGGTCACCTTCTGGTAATTACTTGGTGTTATCCTCCCAAGATGGATACTGCACTCTCCTTGAATTTGAAAATCAAGAGCTCGGCACTCCAATGCCCTTACCAGGTTTGTACATGTTTGTTGAATGAAATACCTAATTGTCAAGTAATAATTTATATTATTTTGTTAAATCTTGTAGAAGAAAAACAAGTCATTGGTGATGAAAACAAGTGCCCTGTTCCGGAAGGAAACAAGGACAATAGTAACAGTGCTTCTGTAGATAGTATAAAAGAAGTTAACCCCCTAAACGAGAAGGATGACGGAAAAGTAACTTCACCAAGTACAAGAGAAGCTCCGAGTAAAGCTACGAAGAGACGAATTACCCCAATAGCAATTGATTAACTTTGCTTATTCACTCTCGAATGATCAAACCCTGTCCCCTTTTGCAAAGGAAAAATGATGAATGTAGAAATTTGCTTTGATGTGAGGATAATGGTTGTAAGAAAAAATTATGGAAATTCATGTTCTATGGCTTTCTTTTGAAGGGATTGTTTGTTCCTGCCTTTTTAGTTTGTTAGTAATTTCTGCACTTTTAATTCAACAAGTGCTAGGCCATCACTATGATTTTATTTTTCATATTTTCTTAAATGTTGATGGCGACTCTTCTTCATACAGCACTTGTGCTTTGTTGGGTCTACACTATAGCTCTTATTTCTCCACTAATTTATGCTTGAGTATGAACATGATGCCAGCCAGATATAAGAAATGAAAGCAATACACCATTTTATTCCCAAATAAATTTAAACCTATAAACAAAATGAAATTAAAAAAACACAACACTAGTTTATTTGTGTTTCGAATAAAAGTTCTCCTTTACCGACTCATAAAATAGTACTTATAAATAAATATTTGTCAAAGATATAATTTAAATATATCATCTTCTTTGATTTTTATCATCTTGTATCTATAATGAAGGTCAAACTAGTAATGCACCAATTCTTCTAAAAAAACTCACCGCGTCGTATCGAATACTTTTAGAGTGCGGGTGCGATTCGCGTGGGATTCGCACCGGATACGCCACATGGCGAATTGTGAATAATTTAAAAAAATTAAATTAGGATACACGTATCCGACGTATCGGATACACGTATTGGGTGCAGACGTATCCTTATCGTATCGCGCCCTAATTTTTTTAAATTTCGTATCCCCGTACCCGTATCTTATCTCCCTCGCACCTATGCAACATACCCTACGATGCAGGGCCAACATACACATAATATGTATTATAAATTATTTTGTATTTTATTTAAATATAGGTTTTTTTTTTTTGTTTTGTTTTGTTTTAAAAGGATACTAAAAGTGTCTCCATATAGTTTTTGTATAATGTCTCAGCAGTCAGGACCACATTTTTTGAAACTTTCCAGTATGGCTCCGTTCGACGTCAATTAGAGACCAGTGTAAGCAGTCAAGTATACAAAAATTAACTAATTAATTAACATTCTATCTCTAATAAAAAAACTAACAAATCACAAGCTCAAATTGCCAAGATCTTTACGAAGCCGCTCAATTATGAAGATTTTGTTTATCAATTTCCAAATAAGACAATAAAACAACATTCAATACTAATTAATATTATTATTTTTTTTCCATCAAACTCACTTTACATCATTTAATACTATTATTTTCCTCCACCAAACCCACTTTACTCATTTTACACCATTTAATACTATTATCTCCTATTTTTTCTTAATCTCCGCGGTAATACCGATGGCAAGAATAATAAAAAAATAGGACCGATGAAAGAACTGTTATAATGGACCAAACTTGACTGAACCAAACTGGCTAATAGATAGAAATATACGCAATCAGATGAATTCAATGAAAGACCTTTTAATCTGGTCCAATTAGGGGAATGGAAGCAAACAGACCCTAAAGATACATGGTAAAGAGAGAAATATCTAGAATCAGAAAGAAAATTCAGAAGAATCTAAAATAAAATAGAAGATAAAAAATTGTATGCAATATTGCATATTATTGTTATCTGCAATTTTAGTTCAAATTGATTTTTTTTTTTAAATTCGCGGGTCGGTAAGGCCCGCTGCGGATCCGACGCTTCTACATTCTTCTTCCTAGCGATCTAGGGTTTTTTCCACTCGATCATGAATCCTGCTCTCTTTATGAATTAATCTTCGCTTCCGTTTGATTTCTTTTTGTCAATTTGTTCTGCAATTTTGTGGATATGTCTGTGGAATCAAGCTTCAGTACGAACAGGCAGGCATAATATCAAAGGGGTGCCCAATCATGGCGGAAGATATGTTCAGTATAATGCTTATGGCATTGTCTGGTAATATTCTGCAATTTTTTTGTTTATTTTGAATAATTTAAAATATTTTGTTCATATTCTTTTTTATTTCTTTCGTTTTCTCACACTCACAAATTTCTGTGTCTTTTTTTTTTTTTTTTTTCAAATTTTGAGCGTAGTTTTTCGTTTTTTTTCACAATTTTGTTGTTTTTAAATCAGTAATTTTCGAGAATTTCTTCTCACCTTATTCTTTAAATCTGCTGACTTTGAATTTTTTTTTCGCGCTTGTTCTTTTTTTTTTTTGTTCATGTAGTAATTTTTTTTGTTCATAGGGTAACACTTCTTTGGTCATGTAGTAACACATCAAATTGTTCTTTAAATTTGTAATTTTGGAATGAATTTTTTTTCCGCGCATCTTGATTTTAATCGTTTTTTTTTTTTTCATAGGATAACACTTTTTTTTATTCATGTAGTAACACATATTTTTTTAGTAATATATAACACTCTTTTGGTCATGATACTAAATAAACATCAAATTGTTCAATGTTTACCATATGATAATGTATTTTAAAAAATGATAATGTAATTTTTATTTGTAACACATTTCGTTTTCGATTTCATTTTTTTTGTAGTAACACATAGATGTAGTAAAATATAAAAAAAATGTAGTAACACATTTCATTTCTATAAGTATCACATTTTTTCATGTAGTAACACACAGATGTAGTAAAATATAAAAAAAATATTTTAATAAGTATCACATTTTTTTTCATGTAGTAACACATAGATGTAGTAAAATATAAAAAAAATATTTTAAATAGATGTAGTCAAATATAAAAAAAATGTAGTAACATATTTCGATTTATAAAATCACATTTTGTCATGTAGTGAATGTATGTTACATAGATGTAGTAAAATATAAAAAAAATATTTAAATAAGTATCACATTTTTTTTCATATAGTAACACATAGATGTAGTAAAATATAAAAAAAATATTTTAAAAATTTTTCAAAAATGATAATGTAATTTTTATTAACGAACCTAAACACATTACAACACATATTTGATAAAAATATCATTTTATTTTTTTCATGTAGTAACACATAGATGTAGTAAAATATAAAAGTCTGCCTAGTGCCCTGCCCGGCGAATTTTGGTCAACTTATTTATATTTTTTTCTATAAATATTTCACATTTTTTTTCCGTAATAGAAAAGAAGGAAAAGAGTATCCTTGAACAATGCACACGTGAATTGATAATTGTAAAATATAAAAAAATTAGTTTTTAATCAAAGATCTTGAGCAATTATAAATAGAGAAATAACTTCTTACTTTTTGAAAGAAAGAATTGAAAAAATATAGATGATAGTAAAATATATAAAAAATATTTTAAATAGCAATTCCATAGTACACAAAAAATATACCAAAAAAAATATCAAAAGCTAAGTTCTTAACTCATTATAATATATAATGTAAAGAAAAATGAAAACACAAAAGCTTTTCATAAAATTGAAAATATATCAATAACAACACAAATAAAGATCCAATGAATTAAACTTGGAAATATTGACAAAAGAAAAGTACATGGGCAAAATGTTGTTTAGTAATAAAATATGGCCTAAAAAAAAAATGATTTAAATTAATTATACTAAGCCCAAAATTTCAATAAAAATTAATATTTTTCATAAAATAATTTCAAATTTAGCACCATTTAAATCATTAATCATTTGCACTAGTTGCCAAAACTGGTGACTAGTTCCGTAAAACATATCAAGCAAATACAAAAAAATGCAAGAATTTTAAATTTAGCACCATTTAAATCCCTAACTCATTTGCACTTGTCGTCGAAACTGGTGGCTAGTTCCATAAAACATATCAAGCAAATGCTAGTAATTTATATACCTTTGATAGGATATTAGATCTCCCTCTATATAACTTGTCCCACTTACTCTTATCAATAGGTACAACATCTTTAAAACTATTAAAAAAAAAAAATTTAAACACCTTCACTTCATTTTCATTTTTTCTTTTAATTTTTTACTCTCATTCATGATAACAAGTTATCAACACCACCCACAACACTTTTGTTCACTATTCTATCTCTCAAACCCAATCCAACCACTCACATCTCAACTTATATCCGGGCAATCCTCCACCCTCACCCATGCTAAAAAAATCCAACGACTCCCCACACCTCACTCAAAGATGACGAGGAAGTGGTGGTGGTCGTGGAATCGAACGAAGCGCGACGGCGCATGGAAAGGCAGACAAACGATTTTTTCACTATTTTATCTCTCAAACCCAAATCCAACAACTCACATCCCCACTTATATCCGGCGACCCTCCACCCTCACCCATACTAAAAAAATCCGACAACTCCCCACACCTCACTCAAAGATGACGAGGAAGTGGTCGTGGAATCGGACAAAGCACGACGGGCGTGAGATGGTGTTGAGTGTGTAACGGAAACCGAACGCGGTCGGCGGCGTCGAATGACGCTCCACCAAACGACGTGCGAGTAATAGGGGGCCGAGTGTGAATCGAGCGACGAAGACGATGGGGAGAGCAGTCGGAGTCAGGCGACGACGCCGCTCGATTTTTCGTGGAGATCGACAAAGAAGAGGCAGATCTATTTCCGCCCACTTCCGGCTATTAGACCGTTGATGTTGGCATTTTTTTTAAGATTTTCTATTATTTATTTATTTTTTGTTTTGTTGAAAAGTGGCACTTTTCCTTTTTTTTTTTTTTTGGGAAAGTTAGTTGTTAGTAGTTAACAGTTAGTACATCAATCACCCAAATACTCCACGAAATCGTCAATCCACCTTATGTAACACCCCGTCCCAAAATTAAATAAAAGAACTCTTTAAAATAAATATTTATGTGTGTTTTTTTTCTAAATAAATTTAAGAGCTTGTATACTTGCTAAGATTTTATTTTAGGGAATCGAACGAGTATTTGAGCAAGAGCACTCATAGTATTTAAGAATGAATTTATTAAACAAAGCCTTTACCATGAGTTAATATGATAAAAATATTACGAGAAAAGAATATTTAATAAATTAAGATTTTCGGTATAAAACTTGAAAGTCCACAGAATAATAAAAACGACGATGAGAAATCCACCTTGTCTAACTAAATTAGAATTATTGAGAAATTTAAGAAAAATCGAATTATTTTAATTAAAGAATTAAATTTAATAATTTTCGTCTCGGAGCGCGACGATTTAATTGCTAAAATATCTAAACAATTATTTCTAACAAAATCATAATTTTTAATTAGCAAAATCACGATTTTATAATACAGATATGAAATGGGGTTAATACAGAGTAGTAGTAAACATCGCGCTAACTAATATCTTCTTAAAGATTCCTAACCACAAGATTTTGTGGTCAAGAGTCGGCCACCCTTACCTTACTATTCTAAATAACAATTAACTCACAAAGAATTAAAGATTCATTCCTTCTTACAATTTAACACCCAACGCTCTCTCCCCTGTTATAAATACACCCCCACTTCCAACGAAGGTCACCTGGTGAGAATTCCTTTAGTGCAGAATTGCTGCCCAAAAGAAACTAAGCCAAATCTCACAATCATGAAAGAAAAAAGAGAACATAGAGTAAAAAAAATTATAGAGCACAACACCCACCACTCTCCTGTACGATCATCACCATCGTCAAGACTGCCGCCATCATCGTCGAACTCATAATCTGCTCCAGCCCCTGTTTTCTTCTTCCTCTTCCTCCATCCATGAATATCTTTGAGGTAAATGATTGAAATTCATGGAATTAAGAAAAAACCCCTCTCTTGTTTCCTCTTGTTCTCTTCATTTTTGCTTAATTCCAACTCTTTTCCTTTAAATCAAGCCAAGTTCATCTTCTCCAAGCCATTAGGAGCCGAGTTGTTCTAATCTGGTAGCAGAAAACAGAGGAGAAGGACGGCAGAGGTAACCTCCGAACAAAACTCGAACTTGGTGCTTGTGTGATCTTCGGTGTAGAATTTCAGTGTTCAAACGTGTTGGTATTTGCTAGATTAGGAATCATGCGTGATGCTTGAAGTGTAGACGTCATGCTCGTATTTTTAGTTTTAAAAAATTGCACCGTTATGCTGCCAAAATTTACGCTCAAATGTGTCAAGTTGAAACGTCAAAACTGTTTCCGAGTGATTTTTGGCTACGTCGTCGAGTACCCTATGGTACTGGAATTTTATGTTTTAAAACACCCTTGTACTCTCTTATATGTGTAATATATGATCGTGGTCTCGGTACTCAATTTTGGTATCGTTACGCTGCTCGTTTTTACGTATAAACATTGTAGCTCAAAATTTGAAATTCTGGAAAAAACTGCTACTCTAATTCACTAATTAATAACTTTGAAAATTCATATCTCGAGTTCTATAAATCATTTTAAGATGAAACTAGCGGCAAGTTAAAGTTCATCGAGTCTACTGTATTCGTATAAAATCTCGTATTTTTTCACTTGGTAGAATCGGAGTTATGATTTATTTCAAGAAGTGTGGTATGCTGGAAAAAAAATTCTGAAATTTTAATGTGAGTGAGGTAATTTCAATCGTCTATAACTTTCTGATAAAAACTTCTTTTTAACTGAAACAAAAAGGGTCCTATTCTCTACATATTGTAGTTTCTAAATGTAAAAATTTGAGTCATTTCGATAATCGTGTAAAAAGTTATGTACGTGCTAAAAGTAAGACAAAAACTGGGCGTTTTCTTTGAACAAGGAATGCGTTTCAAATCCCTGACTTTCGTGACACTTTTAACTGACTTCCGCTCGTTATTTCCAAACGATTTTTCATGCCAGTAAACTTCATATTACAAGCTTTAAAAGCCCTAAAGTTTCACCTCGATCGGACTAACAAATCAACGGGAAACAGCTCGCGAAAATAGAAGAAAATCATAGTTTTGGGACACTAACTTTCCGGGAAAATGTTAAAACTAAATACTTAAACTTTTATGAGGCTTGTCACTTAGTATTATGATTTTTGATTAATTTTTATCTCCACAAAATCTTATGTGTTCCATTCTTCTTTGTGCCACGAAACTTAGAGTCCTTTAAAAATCTTTTTGAGAAATAATTTTAGGACTTTAATTAATAAACTCTAAATAGCCGTTTCTTGTAGAAAAATTCAATAAATATTCGAGTGGATAAAACCCTAAGAAAAGAGCTTAACGTCCTCGTTAGACTTACGAATAAAATTAATTCAATCAATAAATGACGTGAACCTGAATATATATTGTACTAGGTGAAGTGTTGCTCAAACAAATACTCGGACGATTACTACCACGCTCGAACTCTCCAAACCACATCCAAGTCTTGTAACTTTTCGTAAAGTTGACGAGGTGGGTGTCACTACTGTATTGCCTTGAATGTTATATGGATTGTTGGTGTATTTCAAACTGAACTAAACAAATACCAATCTATAACTAAGAACACAAGAAAATAATAATAAAATGGATAAGCTTAGGAATGATATGCTATGTATCTTACGAGATACATAAGATGCGATTTCACGAAGGAGGTGGGAATGTAAAAGGGGATTGCACGTGGTAGCTGTTACCAGTGTCCCACATGATAATTATCATGCGATGTAGGTTGGAAGCGACAAGGGGATTGTATGTGATCGGAGCAACCAGTGTCCCAAAATGAATTCAAATGATCTAAACGAAATGTTATATGATCAAATGATCATGATGGATGATATCATATGAATATCATCGATGTTTAAGAAATTAAGCTACTAATAAGATTACCATAAGACACCAAGCTACGAACGAGTTTATACGATGACTTCGAGCAACCCTCCAAAAATTATCTACGCAAAATCGTATGAATAATCTCTTAATAAAATACAAAGATAATTATATTTCGGCGTACTGCCAATCTGTATAACAGCGTGCAGGATGCCCATACGTGAGAAGTAGCTCACGCCCCCCCTTTTAATACCATTTCAGGTTTTGACTTCGAGGGGCCGGAGCAGCAGCAGGGATGACACAGAGTTTCCCAAGCTTTAATAAATTTGATGCATATTTATAGATATATTTACACTCATATCAAACCTCTCTAAAATAAATGCTTCGCTCTTATGTTGAGTGAATTTATTCATATGCCGAGTAACAAACTCTTTAAAAGTTGCTCGATGATTTAAAATGTATGCTACCTTATTAATGACTGATTTTACTATAATGTCATAATATGATTTTAAATGAAACGGGCCCACACCTTTTCACTTTTCATAAATCATTATTAACTATGCAAACTTATATCTTTTACTCGATGTATTACTTTATAAAGATTTTTTAATCCGGGTTTTTGGTTACTAAGTGACAACTCGAATCTAGAGTGTTAAAGCGATAAAAGCTTCATTCCGGATTCGGGGCGTTACACCTTATAACTCCCATAACTCCAATTCGTTCCTAAAGGGAATTGAATCTGAGTCTCCCGCTTAAATGAGGAGCCTAGTGGCCAGGTGGGCTAACCCACCTGATTAAAAGTGGCACTTTTCCTATGTTTTTATGCATGAAGATTTTCCTATGTTTTTGTGTGCAGGAAGCTTTTTCCGGCAATTACACAAAAATAATTTTTTTGATGGGGTGTTATAGAGACTGGATTTGTGTATGTTGAAAATTTTATGTTTATGTTTATATGCAATGTATTGTGGGTTTATACAAAGTATTTAGTATATATGCAATGCATTTTTGGTCACATATGCATTATTTTCTTGAATAATGTATTTTTTTTTAAACAATGCATCTTTTCTATGAATAATGTAATTTTTTTGCGCATATGTATTTTTGTTCACCTGCGCATTTTTAGTGCATGATGCATTTTTAATAGTACGTGTGGCACAACTGACTAATAAATTTTAAAAAAAATATTTAATTTCATTTTAAAAAATCAATTTATTATTTAAAATAAAATAAATGTTAAAAATATGAATTAATTATTTTTAAAAAAATTGTGAAAGGTCAAGGTTACTATTTTTCTGTAGGAAAAATGAGAGTGGAAAAATATTTATTAATTAATAATTATTTAAATTAAAGAAGTAAATAAAAAATTAGATATTATATAATAATAATAATTAATAAGAATTGAAAATAGGAAAAGTAAGTATGATGTGACACATGACAATTTTCATAGCATTTTTTTAGGATCACGTGGTTTTTTTTTTTTTTAAATAAGGGCAATTTTGAAAATTTAAATAATTTTTTTTTTTGTAATAAATAGTAATAAAAAACTCGATTTGTACCTAATAACTTTTGGGGTTGAATAGTCATCCCCTTAAAAATCTACATAATGAAAGTTTAAAAAAAAACCACATAATGAAATAAATAAAAACTGACAATATCATCTATCCTATGCATGAAATAATATTCATATTGTATATTTGTGTGGGTAATGGAGTTAATAATAGGTTAGTCGACACACCGAAAAACGATGTTATCTTTAAAGACATTAATTTCTTTCACACAGGTGTAAATGGTTCACAAGAAATTAATCTTCCAGGATACAAAACCTATTCCACGGAAATACGATACGAATTTCAGAAGCAAAAATCACAAGTTGTTGGGAAATTTAGAGTTTTGATGAAAGTTCTAAAACACATGTAATAGGACCGGTCGGACACATTGGTGGTGATGTTTTTATTACCGTTTATAGAATACCCGGTTGATAATTATTGTATAGAACAACCGTGATGTAGAAGATAGGTCACATATTGAGGGGAACCTCAATATGTATAGGTCCGCTCAAGATCCAAGAACAACCGATATCAAACGGGCCGAAGGCAAGCAAGAGAAGGACGAAGATCGGATCGATCGATAAAGTCGGATATCTCATTTGAAGTCATGAAGCTCAAATTCGAAGACTTGAAAATCGGATGACTTCGGAAGATCGGACGGAAGACCTACATCGGTAAGTCCGCTAGTTGAAGCTAAGACAATGGCACCGAAGACTCTATCGGTAGATCGATCGGTTGGATCGATCGGTCATTCACCAGTGAAAATCGATGTTTCACCAAATCATACGTCGATGATCCGAACAAAGAAGAATGTCAACCTTAGTTGGTAGAACAACATTGAAAAGTGCTTCATTAACCAATAAGAACAAGACACGTATGATCGGAGCCGAGCAATTACGGATTTGGTGTTGCTTTCTCTACTTGGCTATAAAAGACACTATTCACGCCGCCGGCCATGCCGATTCTTGAAGCACGTCACATCAATCCCGAAAGTCTACCAAATATAGCACGAAATTCAAATTGCTCTCCAACGGCTTTGATTTGATTCTATAAATACTATAAATATGGGATTACTTTGAGTGAAGACACGGAAACTATCAAAGCTCAAGCTATAATCGATTTCCGCACGAAGAACCACGAACTTGAAGATTATTTTCTAAGTGTTCATCCCATAAGTTCTTAGACATAAATCTTTTCATCTAGGCGATAGGCTACTTAAAAAAACTAGAAAAGATTTCAAAAGTTGGAACCAAAACAATCTTACTCAAAACCCAAAAGTTAGGTTAAGTTGTTTTAGCAAGATTTCGGACTAGGGTTTCTAGTTATGATTTACGGGATCGGTTGAGTGAGAACTCTTTAAATATCTGTTGGTGTCTTGTGTTGGACTAACACAAAAAATCTAAGTCCGGTTGGTTTAGTTGGTGCCCTTGTGATAGGGAAGAGTGGACGTAGGACCTGGGTTTGTCAGAACCACTATAAATCTTGTGTCTTTTACTGCTTTGATTAATTGTTTTTTTACAATCGCACCCAACTTAATTAAAAGTCGCATACATATTCTAAGTTAAGATCATTTAGCACCAAACTTACGATCGATCAAGTTTGACACTTTAGTCAATTTGGTTGAAAAAGACCGACTTTGGAATCGATTTATTAAAAACTGGTTTTCACACACGGGTAAAACTTAGCTTCCGACAATCAGTTAAACCGATAGAATCCGAATCGATCCGCCTTCAGCGATTAGTAAGTTAGATATCACTCCAAACCGATTCACTTTGCACTTTGATCAATTAGCGCTTTCACACCGATCAAGACAAAAAAGTTTTCAGAAGTCTATTCACCCCTCCCCTCTAGACTTCTGCCCTCACAAAACCCGTTCGGGACCTACACAAGTGTGTATTTAAAATTCAAAGTAGAAGACTCGATATATTGAGAGACTCAACTTTCAGTGTTTAGAGAAACTTGATTTCTTCATGTCTCGAGAAAGTCTAATTCTCGATATCCTGAGAAAGTATAATTCTCGATATATTGAGAAAGTATGATTCTTGATATCTTGAGAAAGTATAATTCTCGATGTTCTCAACTCTCTACACTTCCTGAGTATTTATAGATACTCAAGGGTTACACCGAAAGGTTGCAGCTACTGGAATGTCATGTTGACCGAAAGGTTTCGACTTTCACTTAACAAAAGGTGCAACTTCATCGAATAGTCGAGTTGAACCTGAAGAGTTGCAATTTCAATGAAATTGTGTTATTTTGTAAAGAGCTCTCTCGACTTATTATATTATGTAAATACATATATATACAACAATTCACACTCCATTTTTTAGAGCATATCCGGTGTATTGCTATGACCTTTTTAGGTCGATTCCAGACTCTTCTAGTCCCCTTCGCAGTTCAAGTGTTGAGAGAGAGAGAACCAGGAAAATGGGGGATATGATAAGATTTTGGCAAATTCTCCTGTGCACCATTTGCACCAAATTAATTTGGTGCAATTTAATTTTAGGAGCTCTTTTTTTTAAAAAATCCAGTTTTAGTTTTTTTTTTTTTTTTTTTTTTCAGTTTGCTTTTAACTTTAATTTCAGTTTTAGGTTTTTTTTTTCTCGACTCGGGCCCAAACCCGGTCGGAGTAGTTCATGGTTCACTCGGTCCGAGTGGTTCATGGTTCACCCTGCTCGAATAATGATTTAAAATTTATTATTTAGTGTTTATGGTGTAGAAGCTTCATCCAAATTGAAATTGAATTTAAGTGCACAATTGAATGTGCACAGGAGAGTCACTCTAAGATTGTTACTCCGACGTGATTTTAATTTTTTTAAAATTACAAATTATTCTTGATCTTGAAATTATTCTTCCAAGTTGATGATTACTTAAAACGACGACTCAAATGAAGAGATAGTTTAATTCTTTCACATGGCATTTGATGTGATTTGAATTAAAGTATAGTTACTATTTCCGTTCGTATTTTAACGAGCGAGTTTTTTATTACTATTTAAAATGATAAAGTAATTTTAAGAAATGCGTATGACAGAGGAGGAGGGTAAGACTATCATACCCCACTTTAAAAGTCACTTTATTATTTTAAATATTAATAAATCAACTCGCACACAAAAAGATGAGTAAAAAGTAAGTGTGCTAAGTTTTATAAGACGGAGGAATTACATAATAGATAGTAGAATATGAATAGATGCTATTAAACTAATTATGTGGCATTTGATTTCTTTCGTCATTCTCTTGACGTCTCTCCATTTGATGAGTACTTCCTAGTCCCTAGTTTACTTGAATTAGTAACATAAAAAAATGAAGGTTAGATTGAGTTTATTATAGTCAAAGGATCCATTATAACAATTTCATATGAAAATATTGATATGAGACCTGATTTTCTGCTATAACCGACTTTTGGAGCGGTTATGATCTCCTGTTATACAATTGTGTTATATCTCCTGTTATATCTTTTAAATTTGCGTTATATATTATCTCAAAATATCAACAAATATAAGAATAACATCCTTGCAAAACTTTTTTTTTTATTTAGAAAATTATACTCATTCCGTCCACCAATCTTATGTCTAATACTTTTGACACAAGTTTAAAAAAAAATAGATAAAATACATAAAGTAAGAGTATTATGGAGTATTGTGAGATTTATTTATTAATAAAGTGGTTGGTTGTGAGTGAAAGTACAATGACATTTGAAGTAATTAAATGATGGTTGCAGGATAAAGATAAAGTGATTTTTTTCATAAATGAAGTCTTGTGCATAAGATTGGTGGACGGACAAATAAGACAAGTGTGCATAAGATTGATGGACATAGGGAGTATTTATTTTTAACAAAAAAATAATTCTTTCCAAATCATATTTCAAAAATTTTATAAACATATTTATAATTAATTAATTTAAGCTACATATATATAGATTAATTAATAATTAAATTTATTAATTATTTAATTAGAGTATGTATATTATAATCTTAGTGGGTGTATTCAATTGGGATTTTATTTGATTTTTTTGAACTTTAAAAAGTCCGTGTATTTAGAAAATTCATAGACTCTATGCAGAGTTTAGCTGACTTTTTTTATTGATTTACATGAATTTTCATAGACTTGACAGATTGTGGAATACACTTTTTTTATTGATTTACCAGGATTTCCATATACTTCAGCGCTGTAACTATTGATGCAAATGTATATGGAACACACTTATATATAAAAAAAAGTTATCCAAATTGTTTAGAAAAATACCAAAAATATATTAGTTAAAAAAACATTATTATTCATCATTATTATTCTCATCTTCATTCCCATCATCTTCATTTTCATCACCATTATACCTCGGCTTCATTTCCCACATAGCATTAACAATACTCGTTCTCCATGCATTAGCTTCCGCTCTTTGTTGTAGTTAGGTTTGAGAAAGCAATTCCGTTATTTGTTGTAGTTAGCTTCCGTACTTGTTTAAATGAAAAGTATTACTTGTTTAAATAGAAAAATATTACTTGTTTAAATGGAAAAGTATTACTTGTTTAAAAGAAAAATATTACTTGTTTAAAAGAAAAGTATAACTTGTTTAGATGAAAAGTATAACTTGTTTAAATAGTTAAAAGTATTACTTGTTTAAATGAAAAATATTACTTGTTTAAGTAAAAAAATATTACTTGTTTAAATAGAAAAGTATTACTTGTTTAAAAAAAAAAAAAACTTGTTTAGATAAAAAATATAACTTGTTTAAATAAAAAAAAATTACTTGTTTAAATGAAAAGTATTGCTTGTTTAAATAGAAAAATATTACTTGTTTAAATAGAAAAGTATTACTTGTTTAAATAGAAAAGTATTACTTATTTAAATAGAAAAGTATTACTTGTTTTAAAAAAAAAAGTATTACTTATTTAAAAGAAATAATATTACTTGTTTAAAAGAAAAATATAACTTATTTAGATGAAAGTATAACTTGTTTAAATAGAAAAATATTACTTGTTTAAATGAAAAGTATTACTTCTTTAAATGAAAAGTATTACATGTTTAAATAGAAAAATATTACTTGTTTAAATAGAAAAGTATTACTTTTTTAAAAGAAAAGTATAACTTGTTTAGGTGAAAAGTATAAATTATTTAAATAGAAAAATATTATTTGTTCAAAAGAAAAGTATAACTTGTTTAGATGAAAATTACAAATTGTTTAAATAGAAAGTATTACTACTTGTTTAAATGAAAAGTATTACGAAGATTTTTTTCTTCTGACCTTTCGTCTTCAGAGTCTTCTGAGAGAATACGTTGAAATTTCTGGTGGTTAGAAGATATTTTGAAGAGTGAAATTTATTCATATTTTTGGAAAAGAATCAAAGAAAATCCATAGAGTATTAAAATCCATAGACTGTTGAATACATAAAGATTTTTTAAGACTTTTTAAAATCCGTATTGAATACATCAGGATTTTTAAAGACTTTTGAAAATCCGAATTGAACACCCCCAGACTTTAAAAGTCTATAAAAATCATACAGACTCCACAACCAATACACCCCTTAATCTATCATATAAGTTCAATAAAAAAAACAAAAACTTATTACAAGAAAAAAATTGATAAAAAATTAATTTATAATTAAACTGTAATATCATAGTAAATTACGTAAAAAATTATAATATGATATAAAATTATAAACTTTATAAATTTTATTATTATAATGTTTTATACGTAAACTTTTTTCCTTCTAAAATAACATAATGAATTTTATAACGTAGGTTTTAATTTTAATTTATTATTATATTTTATATATGTGTGTTTTTCTAGAATTTTCTTGTTAAAATTTATAATTTTCTTATAAATTTATTACTCCTATTAGGTAAAATATTTATAATTTTTTATAAAGTTTTATAATTTTTTACAATTAGTAACTACATATAAATGCTATATTAATTATATGTAGTCAGGGTTTCACTCCTATTTAAAATTTTATAATAGCTAGAATCTCTCTATCATCTAATTCTCAATCTTTATATCCTACGTGTCTTCCTATATTTTCACCATTCTCCATTTCTTCAATTTTCATTACTCCACATTTTTTTTCACCATTTAAATTTCAAATTCTTCACAATTGAAATTTCAAATTTTAAATCTTTAATACGGTTTTCTTTTTTTTTTCTCTCTTCTAATTTTATTTTTACAGTTTTTTTTTCTATCATCTCTTTCATTTTTATGATTTTCTTCTCTTCTTTCTTCAAATTTTATTTTCTCAGTTTATCTTTCTCTTTCGATCTATGTGATTTGAAACTCATTTGATCTTTTCCATTAATGTCGCCTTAGTCATCTCCATTTTTTATATTACAGGTATAATTTAAGTTTTAAATATTACCATCATCTTTTTTATTTTTATAGTTTTCTTCTCATATTTTCTATAGTTTCCTCTCTTCTGTCTTCTGATATATTTTTTTCACGGTTTCTGATTCTATCATCTAATTCTCAATCTTTATATCCTGCGTGGTCTTCCTATATTTCCACCATTCTCCATTTCTTCAATTTTTATTACTCCACATTTTTTTTTCACCATTTAAATTTCAAATTCTTCACAATTGAAATTTCAAATTTTAAATCTTTAATACGGTTTTCTTTTTTTTCTCTCTTCTAATTTTATTTTTACAGTTTTTTTTTTCTATCATCTCTTTCATTTTTATGATTTTCTTCTTTTCTTTCTTCAAATTTTATTTTCTCAGTTTCTCTTTCTCTTTTGTTCTATGTGATTTGAAACTCATTTGATCTTTTTCATTAATGTCGCTTTAGTCATCTCCATTTTTTATATTACAGGTATAATTTAAGTTTTAAATATTACCATCATTTTTTTTTTTTATAGTTTTTTCTCATATTTTCTATAGTTTCTTCTCTTCTGTCTTTTGATATTTTTTTTCACGTTTTCTGATTATATCATTTAATTCTCAATCTTTATATCCTACGTGTCTTCCTATATTTTCACCATTCTCCATTTCTTCAATTTTCATTACTCCACATTTTTTTTCACCATTTAAATTTCAAATTCTTCACAATTGAAATTTCAAATTTTAAATCTTTAATACGCCTTTTTTTTTCTCTCTTCTAGTTTTATTTTTACAGTTTTTTTTTTCTATCATCTCTTTCATTTTTATGATTTTCTTCTCTTCTTTCTTCAAATTTTATTTTCTCAGTTTCTCTTTCTCTTTCTTTCTATGTGATTTGAAACTCATTTGATCTTTTCCATTAATGTCGCCTTAGTCATCTCCATTTATTATATTATAGGTATAATTTAAGTTTTAAATATTACCATCATCTTTTTTATTTTTATAATTTTCTTCTCATATTTTCTATAGTTTCTTCTCTTCTGTCTTCTGATATATTTTTTTCATGGTTTCTGATTCTAAAGTGTTTTGATCTAATCATCTCCATTGTTGTAGCCTCAATGATCTCCATTTTCGATAACAGGTATCATATGTATAATGTATTAGTTCGATTCTTTTATCTAATTCACTGTTTTCTATTCCTATATATCTCTCTACGCTAATCACAACTGCTCTCTTTCTCATTATTCTACAAAAATCTCTTTTTTTAAGGATTAATTTTATTTTTATTAATAATAATTATTTACGATTTTTTTTTTCATCTTGGTATGTCATTGCGTTTTTTTTAATTTTTTTGGGTTTGTGCAGTCAATTATTATTGAATACTCCCTCCGTCCCATTTCAATCTTCACGTTTACTGTTTTCTCGTGTTTTAGCAAGTGAGTTTTTTTATTAGTATTTGAAATGATAAAGTAATTTTTAAAGATGCATGCAATAGATGAGATCGTAGATCTATAATACCCCTCTTTAAAAATCATTTTATCATTTAAAATACTAATAAATAACTCGCTCACAAAAACTCGATAATAAAGTAGGTGTGAAGATTGAAATGGGACGGAGGGAGTATATTTTAAAAAGATTTTGGTTTTTTTTTATGATACACAGATATATAGTCATGTATCCTCAAATTATCTCAAGTTAGTTATTGACTAATGCCTCATGTCCTGGAGTAAAGATCTAATGCTTCATGTCCTGGAGTAAAGATACCCATGTTAAATATGATAATCCATTATCCCACTAATTTCTCAACTCCCCTCAATGACGTTTTGATTGGAATTTTTATTTCTTTATTGTCCTGTTGATACTTTTTTTTTAAAATAAGAAATTCAATTAAATATATTAAATGTTCTCAAAACAATTCAAAATAAATAAAGTATTAACTAAATAATTAACGTGAATAATTACATACCAAAATTTGGTATGTAATTAACTTACAGAAGGGAGCACATTCGATACGTTTACAAGCACAAACAATTAAAAAAAATTTACATGTGGTATCTATTTCTATTTATTTTATTTTTCATGATTGTTTGATTTTCATTTGAGATTGAATTCACTGATTAACTGTGGATTAATTGGAGAAGGAGAAATGGTCATTGATGAAATTTGTTTCGCCACGCGAAATTAAAAAAAATTAAAAAATAAATGTATGAAGATTTTTTACAATCCTGTAAAATTCGCGGGATTATGTACTAATTACATATAAATGTTATATTAATTATAGAATACAGCACTATAAAGTATTCGGGGTTTCACTCTTATTTAAATATATCAGTCTTGTGAACATTTGAAGCAATTGTTTTATAATAATTTAAGAATTTATCGAGTTGATCGAATTCTTTATTGCCGGTATTAGACCATCTCCAGCAGTGCGCTGGAGTGGCGTATTTGTCAAAATTTCTTCTCCAGCAGTGCTCTAATTCCTGCGCTACAATAGTGTTAAATGATTTGCATGATAAAAATTGCCACACATTCAAACAAGACGTTTAATCGTAAGCGCTTTTTTTTTCTTTTTTTTATTTTTTTTATTTTAATTGAATTTATGTTATTATTATTAGATTATATTTATGTGATATATTATTAGATTATTATTTATGTGATAACTTAGAATAATTTATGTGATGGCATATATAATTAAATTATTATTTTTACTTAATATTAAAAATCAATTATTATTGTATTCAATTAATGAAAAATAAATTAATATTATAGTTAATTCAAAAAAATCTCAATTAATTTAAAATATGTTATGAATTAAAATACTACACATAATTGAAAAGATAACATAAAATTACATAATAAAATGATGCAAACATTACAATATTGAGAACGATTACATGAAATTACTACAAATAGATAAAATTAAAAAAAACATCATAACATAATAACTATTAGATAAAAGCATACAATCATTAAAAAAATAACATACAACTAATATATATTCTAATACTCGGGAAAGACCACTTCCGGATCCCCAAGATCTGGAAATTGTCCAAACATATCATACACGCTACTACTAATGTTTGCTTATGTGTGCTTGCCTTTTTTTCGCATTATTATTTGTTGCTCAAACATCAATGACGTCTGACGTTCGGGATCCTCAATGGAGTTCGGATTGATATTCATAATTTTGTCATCTCTCACTGTTGATTTAATTCTATTTTTTCTCGGGTTGCTTCAAGTTTTTTTCAGAAGATATCCATACCACGGTCCGATTTTTTCAACTGAACTTTCAAGTAATCCCGAAGTTTCTCATTCTCCTCTTTGATCGTTTGTAAGAAACTAGACATTTCTTCGCCTTGTTTTCTCTTTAGTTTAGACTTTTTGACCCCTCTGGTATTTGTGATGGAGAACCATCATTTGAAATTGTTATCTTCACTTAAATTAATAGTGAATGGGAGGGTGAAGTAGGAGACTCCATCATATTTTTAATTCGAGATCTGAAGAGACTCCACCATTTGTTTGAACTTGGGACTGCACAAACTCTTTAATAGTAGGCCAAACATGGTCGTATTTGAAACCTTCTTCACATCCTTTTATTGACATGAACATCTCATGTGCAAGTTGGTACTGCATAAGATATAAGCAAAGTTGAAGTTACAAGATGTTGATATCTTAATAAAAGAAATGCAAATAAACACTAATTACGATATTTTGTTCATTTGCACCACTTGGATTCACGAGTTCGACTTGTCGTAAACATCCGTTGAACCTTTTGCATTCCTTGTGGATGAGTTGCATGCGGCATTGCACCGATCTTTTGTTACGGTCGCTTATCTTCGAGTTTGGCTTTTTAGTGTTGTATTTCTCAGAATACGCTCCCAAAATCGTGCTCTCAAAGGTAGTTATTGCCCACTATTGGATCTGTGAGACATCAAGCCACATTTGAGCAAGGTGGATATCTTGAAAAAAGTGTAGTTAGAAAGATATTTGTTTAGACATTTTGAGAGAAAATATATATGAAAGATAGAGAAGTGTGTGTGAAAATGTGGTGTATGTCATATATATATAGGAAATTTTGGAATATAGGGATTGTGCTTTACTCCACTCACACTACTTTTTCAGAAATAAATCTACGTCTGAGATTAAAAGATTGATTGTTATCGGTGACTATCATTGAATGCACACGGATTGTGTTTTACTCCACTCACACTACTTTTTCGTAAATAAATCTACTATTTGAGATTAAAAGATTCGATTGTTATCAGTGACTATCATTGAATGCACACGGATTGTGTTTTACTCCACTCACACTACTTTTTCAGAAATAAATCTACGGCTGAGATTAAAAGATTCGATTGTTATCGGTGGCTATCATTGAATGCACACGGATTGTGCTTTACTCCACTCACACTACTTTTTCAGAATTGAATCTACGGCCGAGATTAAAAGATTCAAATGTTATCAGTGGTTATCATTGAATGCACACGGATTGTGCTTTACTCCACTCACACTACTTTTTCAGAATTAAATCTACGGCCAAGATTAAAAGATTCAATTGTTATCGGTGGCTGTCATTGAATGCACACGGATTGTGCTTTGCTCCACTATCACAACTTTGGACTATTATATAATGATCATACATTACAATTCGTTTTACCACTTTACTCCACTATCACCACTTTCAATTAGGAATTTTATTATAAGCTTCATCATTTTTCTTCAAAAAATAAATAAAATGAATTTCAATCATTTTGTTTCTTCAAGCTCAAGCTCAAGCTCATCCGACGATGAGTTTCAACAATTTTTCGTGAGTTTAGATTTAGAACAACGAGTGATTGCACAACAAATATTAAAAAACAATGAGATATCCCAATTTTATGAAAATGTCAATCCCACTCATGGAGGCTCAGTTGCTGGTCGGAGAACAATTTATCGTGATCGAGAAGGTCATGTTCTTTAGACTCTTCAACGATTATTTTTCTGAAAATCCAACGTTTAATGACGAGCATTTTTCGTGGGTTTCGAATGTCTCGTGACCTTTATTCCTCCATATTGTCAAAGTCGTAAAAGATCATGATAATTATTTTATCAAAGAAGCAAATTTGGACAACTTGGTTTGTCTCACGCTCCAAAAAGTAATTTGCATTTGAATGCTAGCATATGGTGTTCCAAAGAGATGCAACAGATGAAAGTACATCAAAATTGGAGAGTCTACAAACAATTGAATGTGAAAAAAGATTTTGTCGTCTTTGTCAGAGAGAAATTCGGAGAGGAATATCCGAGAACACCCACCCCGGTAGACGCGTTCTTAGACTCCTTCATATAGGTAAGCAACGTGGCTTCCCAGGAATGTTAGGTAGTTTGGATTGTATGCACTGGAGGTGGAAAAATTGTCCAACTGCATGGGCAGGACAATATTCCGGCCGAAGTGGATCTCCAACTATTATTCTTGAAGTTGTGGCTGATTATGATTTGTGGATATGGCATCGCGATTTTGGGATACCGGGATCCAACAATGATATTAATGTGTTGGAGACGTCTCATTTGTTCTCTAATCTTGCTAGAGGTATTGCTCCTCCTGCACATTATGTCATTCAAGGAAAGGAATACAACATGGGTTATTACTTAGCCGATGGTATATATCCCAAATGGGCAACACTTGTCCAAACTATACATGAACCAAATGGTCGTAAAAAAAAATATTTTGCTATGAAACAGGAATCATGCAGAAAAGATGTGGAACGAGCATTTGGAGTTCTCCAAAGTCGATTTGCAATTGTGGCAAATCCATCCGCTTTTTTTTTTTTGGAGTAAAAATGATTTGCATGATATAATATCTGCGCATGCATAATAATGCATAATATGATAGTCGAGGATGAGCGTGACCTTGATGCTCCAATTGAAGAGGCACTGAAAGTGTCATCTCAGGATCTTGAATTTGTTAATAATGAACCTAATGATCAATTTCAAAATTTCCTTGGCGTGTTTAGACAAATTAGAGATGCAGAGGCTCATTTAAGACTCCGCAATGCACTAATTGATCATTTGTGGGAAGAATATTCCAAGACCGAGAATCAATTGTCTATTGTATTGTAATTTATATTTTAGTTGTAATTTAAGTTATCATTGTAATTTAGGATTTTCGTTCTAATATTATGTTGAATTTTCAATTTTGATTTGCTCAACAATTTTATCAATTTTATATTTTTTATTTAAATTTAAATATAATATAAAAATTAATTTATATTAGAAATAAGTATACAAATACATTATAAATATAGATAATTATATATAACATAAAAAAAATCAAAAATAAAGAATCTTTATAGAATATTCCATTTTAGTGCAAAAAAAGTAGTCTGCTTCTTTGGAGATTTTTGTGTTTATTTCTAGAATAAGTAATCTTTGAATTATTTTCAAAGTAAGAGCCATTCTTTGGAGATGGTCTTACAATGTTAACTAATAGAGATTGAAAAGTGTATATTGTTCATGTATTCCTTGCGCGTCATTGTGTAATTGCAGTTAATTACTATTTTACTGTGGATTTGTTTTTAAATAGAGTTTAATAATTAAGTTTAAAATTTCAGTCACCAATAAATGTGTAGGAAGAGACTAATTCTTGTATCATTTAGATGATCTCACAATGTTTTGTGAATGTATTTTTTTAACTATCTGATTTGTTGAATTGAAATATGCAATTTGTTTAAACTGAACCAAGCAATTATTAATATAAAAAATAAATTACACCGAGTCAATATAAAAAATTACATATCTTAATATAATAAATTGCGTGATTTTAGAATACATTATGAAGTAACATAGATGATGTTTACATAAGTTTGACTTAAAATTAAAAAAGTACTAGTATGCAGGCACTAACATTCCAAAGTCAGAAAAATGGCATGAAATAAGAATGTTTAATCCATTAAAAGAAACAGAAATACACTACCGACAAACAGGCCTACCCTACCCCTCAATAAACTCCACCACCATCTCCACCGTAAACCGCCGCGTCCTTCGTACCGCCGCCGTCGTCTACCGGTGTAAGTGCCTCGCGACACCGAATTCACTAGCGTAGTTCTATGCTTTTGTATGTAATTCCTTCCCTAGCTATTTTTCTTTCTCAAAAGAAAAATAGTCCTATTCATATTGCTAGAATTGTTTAGCTCATTTTATTTGTTGAATTAGTTGGATTTGGTGGCAGATAGAATTATTTTTCGAGGATTTTATGTTCATAGAGTTTTGAAGTTCCTTATCGAAAAATTTCTTAGAGCTTAACTTCATTCTGCTTAACCAAACATAAATGTACAGATCTTCAGGCCTTATGTATCTAAGCAAACAATTAGTGTTCATAAATCTTGACACCTTATCAATGTCTAAAGACACATAGGAAGAAATGATCCTCTTCACAATTTTAGGCAGAGTAAGGCTGTTGCTACGAGTTTGCCGTCGAACCAGCTGGAAATCTGCATATGTTTTGATTATCCCACCTTTTACCACTCTCTTGATTACCTATTCAATTATTTCGTCGTTTCGCCCAGAAATTTTACTCCTCGAACCGTCTGGTTCAGAAGACAATGAAGCCAACTCATCGAAGGTGTTTCCAGTTCACCATTGCTCTATATCATCTAATCCAAATCACAATTGGGAGCTTTTCAATTTAGATTATCAGGAAATGCTAAACAATTTCAAGATTTTTGTGTATCCCGATGTTTTTATGAACAAATCATCCCCTTTTGCTCGTATCTTTCTTCCCCATCCCGACCCCCTTGATCCAAAAATAGGTAATTATTACAGTGAGCATGCATTCAAGCTTGCTCTTCTACAGAGTTCCTTTGTTACCGAACGCCCTGAGGAAGCTCAGTTCTTCTTTATGCCCTTTTCCATCAATGCAATGCGTAACCATCCCCTTCTACGATCAGAGTCATCCATTTCTGATTTTGTTGCCAACTATGTTTTGAGGATCAGTGCTGATTTCCCATTCTGGAACGCGTCTGGGGGTGCTGACCACTTTTTCGTCTGCTGTCACTCGGTTGGGCGGGAAGCAGCCTCCAAGCATTTTGAAGTGCGTAATAATGCTGTTCAGATAACTTGTTCGTCCAGCTATTTTCAGAGGCTTTACACTCCTCATAAAGATATAGCTTTGCCTCAAATTTGGCCTCGGCGGGATGATCAAGTCTTGAATCCTCCGAATATGAGGTATGTATATCTCTGTTTCTAGCTTTTCTACTTACTTGCTTACAGTTTTCTAGTACATTTCGGTTGCATTCTATGAAGCATTGGTATTTGTTTGTTGCTCTTAAGTCCTGTGTTGAGGCTTGGAGGGAAGTTAAGTTACATTGAAAGGATTGGAGAATTCTACTTATAACATACCTGAATTTTATAATATCTTGAAACTTGAAATTACCTATAATCCTAGGCTATGTGTGTTTTGAAATTATGATGGACGGTGGAAATCCAGATGGTGAAATGCAGGGATTTCAAAATCCCGCGAAATAGTGATAACTTTATGTAGGGCTATGTGTGTTTTGTTTTCAGATTTTAAGCAGGGTTGAATGTAACTTAATGTCAAATCTATTATAATATTATTGCAGAATATGTAAAATCAAGTGTTTACGAGTGGGTAGATTTTTTTAGGTGTGAATGGGGGTTGGATTTTTAAATCCTGATTTAAAATCCCAACTTAAAAGAACAGGAGATAATATAACATCCAGTGGGGCTACGTTGCATTAGTTGTGTTGCATTCGTGTCTGTTACAGAGAATTGGGATTTCTTTGTGGCTCTTAAGCCTTGTAGAGACTAGAGACTAGAGAGTTTTGGAGAATTTCTACTAATAACATATGTCAATTTTTTGGAACCTGAAATTACCTATTAATCCTTAGTTTTTTTGCTTTATCACGACTTCAGGCATTAGGGTTTAACTTCCGAAAGTTAGGATATAGCATGTCTTAATGCTTAGCTAGATAGAAAATTAGAGGTAAAAAATAATGGAGCTAGAGAATATTCCCTATTAATTTTCAGTTTTGCTTTCTTTACCTATGTTTTTCCCGTGTGTAACGCAGAACCAAACTGGTCTTCTTTGCTGGTCGAGTGCAGAACTCTAACATTCGTCAGGAGCTATTGACTCTGTGGGGAAACGACACGTCTTTCAGTATATTTTCTGGTCATTCATATTTGCCCTACGAGGAAGGTTTCAGGACAAGCAAATATTGCCTCCATGTAAAAGGATACGAGGTAAACACAGCTAGAGTTGTGGATGCTATCCACTATGGCTGTATTCCTGTAGTGATATCGAATTACTATGACCTTCCGTTTGCTAATATCCTGGATTGGAGCAAGTTCTCGATTATAGTGAACCAACGGGACATGCCCCTCTTGAAGAATATCTTGATGTCAGTGTCTGAGGAGATGTACCTTAATCTGTATCGGAATTTAGGCATGGTTAGGAAGCACTTCAGGTGGCATGTTGTTATGCCCGAAAGGTATGATGCCTTTCACATGACGGTTTACCAGCTATGGCTTAAAAGAGGCTTGTATCTCGTGGTGACCTAGCTAGCTAATCAAATGTGTAACATCCATTATCATTACCATGTTTATGTCATCTTCAATGTGTACATTAGTGTATATTCATGATTCATTTTTTTTACGAGTTCTACTTTTCTCAAATTGGAGCCTAATCTTTACTGTTCAATTTGGATAGTTTTCTCTGGATATAACAACTGTATCATGTCGTGGCTCTTTTATAACAAAGTAACCAACTTACGGTTTGTCAATATACTTATCTGCTAACTTATATGCCAAATGATATTTTACAGATTACAAATATAATACGTGAAGTGTTACATATTTGTTCCCATTTTTAGGGAAATGTCCTTGACATGTTTAGTATTGAGACATGACTAGGCATGCATTTCCTAAGAGGGAAAATTACTAATATGTACAAAAATTTGGGATCAACTTACCAATAGGTACAAAATGAATTGCATGTGCAGCTAAAATTGCACACAAAAGTGCAAATGTATATACAGGTCACGCCGGATGGACGCAGGTGCTCGTGAGCACCACATACACGGATAAGCCCAACATGTTGACTTTATTTATGTTGGCATAGACCGGGCGCAACAAATAATATTACAGAACAAGAAAATGCACCTAAACAGCACAACACAAGAATGCTCCTCTAGTGAAATTCTTTGTCAAGTAAGTACCATGTAGGTTCTCACACTAAGATTAAATCATTATCGTTCTAATAATACTGAAGTGGTGGACTAAAATGATCTACTTGTACATTCTCATAAAATACCATATAATTTTAGTTAAAAATTTATATGAGACGGGGTATTGTTGAAAAAGTGTAATTTTCATTCAACTGATAAAAGTGTAGCTATGCTACTATATATACAAGTGAAGTGATCTCATGGATCAGATGCAACTTCCTATCTAACCACCTAACAAACCGGCTGTTGATTCTAACAAGTTCTAACTTAATCTACAAACTTCAACTGATAAGCATGCAAACTAATATTCTGTATTACAACTAATACTATTCTGCAGTAGAACTAATACTGAAATAGATAGAAAGCTAATACTTTAACATGCTCCCGAAGAAAGTGGACTATCTCAAATTGGTAACACCTAAGCTAGAGCAGAGGCGCTCAAAACGGGCAGGTGTGACCGGTTTTGTGAGTAAATCCGTTGGTTGATCTTCAGTGGGAATATGTCGAATATCAGGTTGCCTAGATTGAACCTTCTCACGCAAGAAGTGAACATCCACTTCTATATGTTTGGTTCTAGAGTGAAATGCAGGAGAGAATGCAAGTGGAATAGCCCCTTGATTGTCACACCACAACAGAGCAGGTTGAGAGAGCGGAAGCTGGACTTCGGCAAACAACATGGAGATCCATAAAAGATCAGTTGAAGCCAATGCAATAGACCTGTATTCTGCTTCATTGCTACTTCGAGCTACAACATTTTGCTTCTTAGAACACCAAGAAATGAGATTATCCCCAAGTTTGATACAAAATCCACCTGTGTTGCGCCTATCATCCAAGTTAGCTGCATAATCCGCATCTGCAAATCCTTGAAGCCTGAAATCAGAGACTGAAACAAATGATAAACCATGAGTTAGAGTACCTTTGATGTATCTCAGTACCCTCTTACAGGCTTTCCAATGGTTTTGAGTGGGACTTTGCAATAATTGTGATAGTTTGTTTACTGAGAAGGAGATATCTGGCCAGGTGAGAGTAAGGTACTGAAGTGTACCAATGACACTTCTGTAGAGAGAAGGGCCATGGAAAGATGGACTATCATGGATAGAGAGCTTAAGAGAAGGACATGACTTAGAGTTGAGAATATTTGTCTTGATGAGCAAATCAATGGCATACTTAGTTTGAGATAATTGAATGGAATGTGGAGTGACATGAGCTTCCAAGCCCAGAAAGTAGTTTATTTGACCAAGATGTTTGAGAGAGAACTTGAGATGCAGATCAGTGATAAGTGATTGCACCATAAGAGGATCATCCCCAGTTATCAGTATGTCATCCACATACACAAGCACCAACAACATTTTCCCTTGCACTGTGAGATGAAAAAGGCAGTGATCTGCAAAAGAATGCAGAAAACTTTTGCTTAGAAGAAAAGTCTTCAAAGTATCATACCAAGCAACATGTGCTTGCTTCAATCCATATAGGGCTTTAACTAGCTTGCACATATGATTTGGATGTGCAGAACTAACAAAGCCTTCAGGTTGCTCCAAATAAACAGTTTCCCTCAGTTCTCCATTCAAGAAAGCATTGTTAATGTCCATTTCTTTGAATAGACCATCCCTTTGTGATGGCCAAGCTAAACACAATCCTGAGAGTAACAGGCTTGATTACTGGGCTAAAGGTGTGGAAGTAATCAACACTAGCCTGCTGTTGAAAACCTCTAGCTACAAGTCTGGTCTTGTATCTTTCTACTGACCCATCCTTGTTGTATTTGACTCAGAACAACACTTTGATGTAATTGGATGAATGTCAGAAGACTTTGGAACAAGGGTCCATGAATTATTCTTGATCAGGGCATCATATTCAAGCTGCATAACAACTTTCCATTTAGGATGAATGATGGCCTCAGAAACAAAATGTGGTTCAGGAATGGGAGTATGAGATGAGTTGATGAGAAGAGCTTTAGGTTTAGAGATATTTTCTTTGGCCCTGGTAACCATATGATGATTGTTAGCAGGAGCAGAAGATGAAGATGATGAGGAATGAACAGGAGAGTGTGGAAGTAAGGGAAGAGAAGGAGCTGGTGGAATAGATGGAGAAGATTGAGAAGAAGAAGTATTACTGGAAGAGGAATAATGTATCCTGATTCTGATCAGATGGAGTGAAAGAGGGAATTTGAGTAGTGATTGGAGGGGAATTTGAAGTATGTGTGGATGTAAAGATGTTGAAGTAAGAATGGGAAGGAAACTCAGTTTCAAGAAACTGAACAATATCAGAAATGTAGCATTTCCCTGAAGAATGAAGACACAGATAAGCTTTGTGAGTGGAGTTGTATCCCACAAATATGCATTTTGTGCTTCTGAACTGAAGTTTTGATGTATTATATGGTCTGAGAAACGGATAGCAAGCACAACCAAACACCCTGAGTGACATATAATCTGGTTGCTTGTGGAATAGTTTCTGATATGGAGTGGAACCTTTTAACACTGGTGTGGGAAGGACATTGATGAGATGAACAGCAGTGGAGAAGGCATGCCACCAGAGATTCATGGAAAGCTTGCTTTTTTACAGCATAGCAAGACCAAGTTCAGTAATGTGTTGATGCTTTCTTTCTACAAGCCCATTTTGTTGATGAGTGTATGGGAAAGAATGTCTAATCTGCACTCCATTAGACCTCAACACAATACAAGCAAATACAAACTCACCTCCATTATCCCACTGAATGGCCTTAAGTTGAGCATAAAACTATCTCTCCACATATTTCACAAAGTTGAGCATCACAGTACAAACTTCAGATTTAACAGATAAGGGAAACGTTCAAGTAAATCTTGTATAGTCATCCACAATTGACAAGAAATACTTATAGCCATCAATAGAAACACAAGATGCAGGACCCCAAACATCAAGATGAAGTAATTCAAGAGCAGCACTAGTAGTATGAATTACAGAAGTGAAAGTTTTCTGGTGCATTTTGCCAAGTACATAGTCTTCACAAAAACTATTATTCAAAATCTTGACAGGAATGGAAAGATCATGTAACACTTTAGAAAGTGATGCATTACATGGATAACCTAATCTCTGATGCCACAAAGCACTATTAGATATACTAGTGCTAGATACAAATTACACTGAACATCAGTTGTATCTTTATTGCTCACCTTCTTATTCCTGTTGAGATGACCAAAATAAAATAGATAAAGTCCATCCTTAAGAGTTCCTCTCAGAAGAATCTTGTGAGTTGTCAGGTCCTTAACAACACAAGAATCACAATAGAATTCAATCACAGCATGATTATCTCTTAAGAACTGAGAAATACTCATCAGATTCTTAGTAATAGCAGGTACATGCAAGACATTGTGCATATTCAGTGTATGAGATGATTGCAAGCTTGGAATAGAAAGAGCACCAACACTATGAACATGCACAGATACACCATTACCAACAGTGAGACTGTTGGGATTATACTGGAAAGTGTGCTTTTACTTTGTATAACCAAACTGAATTTCTGTCTTATTTACTGAAATAAATTATTTATCACTGATACTTTAAATATCATTGAATGTTACATATATTTACTGCATAACTGTTCAATAAATAGTACGTGTTACATTGTAGTTAATTTGGTGATACCAGATCACAGAAGATTAAATTAACAGTTCCTTGTAACCAAAAGTACACCATTCACGACCTAGATGGAAATGAACAATTCATCGTGAAAGGTTGAAGTGTAAGGCTCAGATTGGCTTATCTTGACCAAGAGATTACACTAGTGCATGACTGATGCACTGAATAGGACCTACAAGAGGACAAATTCTTCAGCACTGAACTAGGAAGAATTAGACCTCAGTGGTTCGTTATTTCTTAATCTTCGTCCCTTAAATAGGATCGCGTGTGGTTAGTAATTATTGCTTTGACTTATTACGGGTAGAGAATCAACGAGATTCAATACTTTATATCTTGGGCTATATTATTGGTCACATGCGATTGCTAAGATTTAATACGAAGAATCGTGTGCAAGTACGCTTGTTCGATTTGCCCCCTTGGGAGGTTCATAAGATTTATCATACCAAATCTTGCAAGTAGAACTAGTTTCCGGTATGGATAATAATGTTGAATCGTTCCTTAACCAAGGACAAAAGATATTAATTAATGGAAAGCTATTTCAGTGGCTTGAATTAATTAATGGACTAGATAATCTTAAACACGGGAAATAATAACTGAGAGCCATATTAACAGTAATATGGGTTAAGATGGATAGTGCAATATTAATTATGTAGTGGGATTAATTAATATTTATGGGCTTGAATAATATTGATAATTCAAGATCCATTGGAATGTCCAATCTTAATTCTCCTAAAGACCCCTCAAGTAGCCCAAACATAAAGTCCAATAACTGAAAAATATGTTTAAAAATAAAATAAATTTTGTTGCCTAATTTTCCTATTTTTTGAAAATAATAAATAAAAAAGGGAGAAAGATTTTCTTTGAATTTTGTTATGGAATGAAGATAAGTATTCTTGGAATACAAGATTATCTCATTAAATTCAAGAAATCTCCCACTTGGTTATTTATTTTGATATTTTCGAAAATTTTGAAAGAATAAGGGAAAGAAAGATTTTCTTGTTTTTCTTGAAAAGATATTATGGAAGATATGTATTCTTGCAATACAAGTATATCTCATAAATTCAAGAAGATCCAAATCTTGGAATATTTATCCTTGTTTTTTCGAAAATAACCATAACAAGAGAAGGTGAGATTTTTATGGAATATTTTAATTATGAAAAAAAGAATATATGAGATATATTCAAGATTTCTTGGGGATCAAGAAAAAGATTTGTCCTCCCTATTCCATGATGAAAAAAATCGGCCACCACCTAATCTATAAATAGGGGATGATTTCTTCATCCCAGAAGAGAACAATTCCATGTGTTGGAAAAATTAGAAATCCACAAAGGTGGTGCAACAAATAATTTATTTTCCCTTTTGTTAATTGTTAGCGAGTTTCCTTCCACCGGATTGACGAGCAAGGGCTACGGAATACTTGGGAAGGCTTTTTGATGTGTTCTTATCAACCGAGTCCATTGCCATTCCAAACAGGTTAGTTCACATAAACCCGTAGCAATTCCGCATGCGTAGGATTTATGTGAACTGTTTATATGCATGATTTGTTGTTGAATTATTATTTGAATTAATATAGGATTAATTCATGCTAGTAATAATTGTTAGAATTAAATTTGTATTTAAATATTCATCCCGAATAGATCCGGGCAAATAATTCCCCAACAACTGGTATCAGAGCCTTGGTTTCGGGCTCTGAATTTTAAATTGTAATTTAATTCATCTTCATTAAATTTGAAATTGGATTGTAGATATGCTAGATCTTTTTTGCAGGTATCCAATTGTCATGGAATTTAATGTGTTGATTTATGCATGCATATAAATTGTGGTTTTTAATTCGATTTGTTCGAATTCGTTTTGTCTCGTGAGAAAATCCACGAGTAGTTTAGGATTTGTTTGATTCGTTCAATATAATAGACTAGTCTAGATCTAGGTTTATTTATTTTTGTAAATAAATTACAACCGGATCGTGAGCCAAGACGAAGATGATGAATTAAAAACGGATTGATCCAGAACCGGGCACGAGCGGCGTGCGTTGCGCGAAACGTGCCAAAGGAGGCATGCGCAAGAACGCGGATGCACGGGTGCGTGACGGGTGTAGGGTGAGGGCCTCCCGTCGAATCGCGCATGGGGACGAGTTGGGCAGAAAGCGATCACGCGTTGATGCGCTCGTGGGCGCGTGACAGCGGGGCGGACATGGGCGAGGCGGCATCGGCACGGATTGGCATGGGCTGGCGAGACCGCTAGGATGCGCGGAAGCCTGCCGACACCCGCCGAAGCTTGCTGCCGAGCGGGGCATGATCTGCCGGGCGACGTGCGCCGAGCGCTTCGGCGCGCGTGCACCGATGCCACTCGACACGGCCGGGGGAGTGCTAGGCAGGCACTCTGACCCGCGAGCTGGACGATGACATTACTTGACGTGGCGAACCTTTCGAGACGAACGATGAAGGCGAAGAATATGATTTCTCGAGATCAAGACATGACAAAAATTAATCGTGACAATTGGATATATGTGCCCAATGTGTTTAATTGTTTTTTTTGATCTTATGCATTATTTTATGCTTATTTAAATTGTGTTTAAATTTGCAATGCATGAGAAAATATTTTTGAAAAATCTCACTTTCGAAAATTACTAAGTATGCTTAAACAATTAATTGACAGTTTTATTCCGGATAATAAAATTGAATTAATTTTGACCTCCATGATTTATTTATTTGTGAATTCTTTTGGAGAAATTCCCCCCACGGGACGGTCAAAAGATAACTTTCACATGAATAAATTCTAAATGGATGATTGTGGATTATTACTAGTGGCGACGATGACCCTCCCCATGAGGCTCGTTCAAAGCGAAATAATAATTCTGTATTTAATCATGGTTATTACTTAGGTATAAAATTGATATGCATATACTTCCCCGAAGTCCCTGTCAATTTTATATTGGTCAAGTGGAAGCCAACTATTAATCTGGATATTAAAGGTTTGTAACTGTTCTTGTTTGTAACCTGCTTGAATGTGTTTAAATAATGACCCACCCCACGTGGCTTATTTAAACTGTTTTGAGATGTTGGCTGATGCATGTTCATATTTTTTTTAGATTTTAATATGATGCATGTGATCGAACCTTGTGATATATTTGTGCTTATGCATATTATTATTTATTTCAGTTCATCATGTCGCAACCTTTTAATCCACTGTTCAATATACTTAAAGATAATTTACTTACTGGTGAAAACTTCGTTGATTGGAGTCGTAAACTTACTATTGTCCTCACTGCACAAAGCCATAACTGGGTTCTCACTACACTTAAACCAGAAAATCCAAATGATGAGTCAACTAAACCGGTTAAGAAAGAGTATGCTGACTGGGAGCGTTCCAACGAAATTGCAAAGTGTACCATCTTGGCTTCAATGTCAGATGTGTTGCAACACCAACATCAGAACGTTGAGACCGCTGCAGACATCATGACTAGTCTTAAAGCGATGTTTCAACATCAGAACCGTGTGGCTCGTCAGATCATCATGATGGACTTGCTCTCTATGAAAATGGTGGAGGGAACGCCCGCAAGGGAGCACGTTCTTCATATGATGGCCCATCTTAACAAACTTGAGGTACTTGGCGCTGAATACGACATCGAGACCCAAATCGATTTCGTGCTCCACTCTCTGCCGAAAAGTTTTGAACAGTTCAGGCTGAACTACCAGATGAACAATCAGAAGTTCTCGATGCCTGATCTGTTGCAAGCTTTAGTCTCGGCAGAGGCAATATTGGGGCAAAAGAGCCAAGCCTTGGTGGCAAATGAACCTTCTTCTTCTTCTAGGCCAAAGGGTGGTAAGAACAAGAAAAAAGATAAAAGCCACAAGCAAGTGAACTCAAGTGTTGCCAAGAGCAAAGAAAAGGTGAAGGGAGGTGGAGGAGTGACCAAGCCAGCTAAGGGGAAGTGCTTCAACTGCGGTGAAAAAGGACGCTTCAACTGCGGTGAAAAAGGACATTGGAGGTCAGCCTGTTCCAAACCCAAAAGGAATGGAAAGAAATGTAATTCTCACGCACTAGTTGTTGAAACTAGCTTAGCGGCGTATGCCTCCCATTTATGGGTGGTGGATACGGGGTCCACTGATCATGTTTATTTCACTTTACAGGGGTTCAAGCGGACCCGGCAACTTAGTGGGAGTGAGATCCTCATCACACTGGGCGATGCTACGAGAGTGGCAGCTGAAGCAGTGGGAGAAGTGCACCTGTTCTTTGAAGACAGAGTTTTAATTTTAAGAGATGTTCTTTACGTTCCAAGTTTTAGAAAGAATTTAATTTCGGTTTCTAAACTTTACCTTGATGGATATTCGGTTACTTTTGATAAAGTTGTTACCATTTCTCTTTTTGATAAATTTATCTGTCATGGAACGTTGTCGAATAATCTCTATACAATTAACAGTGCACACCACTCACGAAATGCATCCTATAACACATCAACTGTTTCCGATAAAAGAAAACGTTCATCAGACGTGAACGAGACACTTCTATGGCATCTAAGATTGAGACATATTAATCCAAAGAGGATCTAAAGGTTGGTAGAAGACAGTTCACTGGAGTCTCTCCAAGTTGAACAAATCCCAACCTACGAATCATGTTTGGAGGGTAAAATGACCAAGAGGACATTTGGAGCCAAGGGGAATAGAGCCAAAGAAGTGTTAGAAATTGTTCACACAGACGTATGTGGTCCAATGTCAATCTGTTGGGAGATGAATTTAATAAAAGACATATAATTTTGATTAGATCCCAAAACCCCTGAGTATGACATGTTCATAATGACCTTGATAGTTGAGTCAGGATTCAGTTTTGAAGTATTCAGGATGTTATCTGCAAAATGTATAGTCAGCAGATATAGATCAGGATAGGTTTCAAGACTCAAGAACTCAAGATATTTTCAAGAAACCGAAGTTTCAAAGATGAAACCGGAAAGTTTCAAGACTCAAGAGGGAAATCGAAGTATTCAAGACTCGCCAGAAATCGAGATATCAAGACTCAAGAGATATCGAGGAATCAAGACTCAAAGACGAAGATTCAAGCAGTATCACCAAGAGACTCGAGAAGACTCAAGACTCGAAGACCTCAAGATTCGAGAAGACTCAAGACGCAAGATCAAGAATCAAGATCAAGATCAAGAATACTGAAGGCACAAAGAATTATCAAGACTCAAGAAGGTAATCGAATGCACAAGATGAACTCAATGTTCCGAGACACTGAATATATCTATCTGAAGGATGCAATACTGAGAAGATCGCGATTCCTTAGAAAATAGATATTTGCCAAGACATTCAAATGCAGAAAAAGGAACTAAGTCAGAAGTGTTGTTAAGGTTATATCAAACTCAGAGTTTGTAACCAAAAGAGCCATTGAAGGTGTCTACCTTTAACTGGAGACAAAAGTCAAAAAAGAGGAAGACGACATCGCATACCATCGACATCGACAAAGGGTGTTGAAAAAAGATGTCGGATGTACAAAAGTTCCAGATCGCAAAAAAGTGAAGAATTTACATGAAAGGCTATTGCCTAAAACATGTTAGGGAGTTTCAAACCCTAAATATAGTTGTTTCTCACACACCATAAGAGGAAACTCACGAAGCTATCTCTCCAACGGATAGTTTTCAAAAGTGACCTTGGTGTATGCCTATAAATACTGGTGACCCTCTACATTGTAAGGTTGCGAGAAATTTATACGCAACTCAAGAGCTCAAACTTATTCTTGCAAAAGTTAAAGCACTCGAAAAACTTAGAATTTCCCAAGTGCTTCTATATTGAAGAGAGCTCACTAAACTAAGCCTAGCTTGATAAGATTTATCCAAAGCTTAGTCGAGATATCCTAACCCTTTGCATTGTGCTTCATTGTAAAGGATATCTCATCCTAGTTGGAAACCAACCGAGAAACCCCAAACCCTTGAGAAGGTAGTTGGAGTGTGTTTGTTGGTGAGAAGAGTTGTAAAGAGTTAGTAAACTACGCGGAGTAGTCAGAAAACTCTAGAGGAGAAGTTAGTAAGCTACAAGGGTAGTCTGAAAGCTTGTTTGTGTTTGAGTAAGTAAACTACGGAGGTAGTCAGAAAGCTCAAGGCTCGGGTTGAGTAAGTAAACCGTGGAGTAGTCGTAAAAACTCGGGGCGAGTTGAGTAAGTAAACTACGCGAGGTAGTGTAAAGCTCGAAGTGATTAGTGATTTCTCTGAGGATCATAGAGAGTGGACGTAGGAGCTTGAGTCTCTGAACCACTATAATTGTTGTGTTGTTTATTGCTTTCCTTATCTGTACTTAACTGTTGCATCACTGAGTTTGAAATCATACTTTTCACTGATATTCAGTTGGAATCAATCCATTTGAAGTTGCATGTAATTGAATCACGACCTAATCACTATTTCATAAAGGGAAGGTTTTCAAAGAAAGCTTAAAAACGAGTATAAACTAAGGGCCAACCATTCCAAGACGATCGAGTAGCTAGAACAGATAGTTACCAAAACCGAACTTACTCTTCCGAGGGCTCGGTAAGTTAGTTATCGATCCAAGCAACTCGGGATCTCGACACTCGGGACTCGGTTGGGATTATCGAGGTATCCGAAAGGAGCTCGGGATCATTTTATCTCGAGAGACTTTGACTCAGAGCGATCTGTGGCTTTTCGAACCTAATCTTCGAGGATTATCGACCCAAGCCGATCTCAAGAAGAAAAAGTTTTAAAAACACTGAACACGTGTATTCCCCCCCATACACGTGTAAGACTCGTTTGCACCGGGACCAACACAATCAAAGCAAGAGGAGGTTATGAGTATTTTGTCACTTTTATTGATGATTACTCAAGGTACGGCTATATTTTCCTTATGAAGCATAAATCTGAGACTTTTGACAAATTCAAAGAATTTAAGGCTCAAGCAGAGAATCATAGGGAAAAACGTATCAAATCTCTACGATCCGATCGTGGAGGCGAGTACCTCAACGATGAGTTTTTGAACTACTTGTCAGATGAAAGGATTGTATCACAGCTAACTGCACCCGAAACCCCTCAACAAAACGGGGTTGCAGAGCGAAGAAACAGAACTCTTTTAGAAATGGTTAGATCAATGATGAGTTATGCGGATCTACCCAAGTTGTTCTGGGGTCATGCCTTGAAAACATCGGCTTACATTCTGAACTTGATGTCATCCAAATCGGTTCCCAAAACTCCCAAAGAATTGTGGACCGGGCGCAAGCCCAGTTTGAGACACGTGAGAATTTGGGGGTGTACGGCCTACGTGTTGGACAAGGAAGCCGGAAAATTGGATCCTCGATCAGAATTAAGGTTGTTTATAGGATACCCCGAGGGAACAAAATGGTGTATGTTCTATGGTCCCGAAGATCAAAAGGTGGTAATAAGCACCCACTTTAGATTTTTGGAAGAAGACTATATGAACGAAAGACCCGAAGAATGAGATTACCTTAAATGAGCTAAGGGGCTAACCTCGGTGCCAATTGTACAAGATGACATACCAAATGACACACTTTACACAACAGGAATCTCGTCAGTAGTGGGAGGGTTGTGAGACAGCCCGAGAGATTCATGGGGATAGGAGAGTCCTCGGACTTGATTCCCGGACAAGACGAATCAGACCCATGGACATATGACGAGGCAATCCAAGACAAGGATGTGGTTTCTTGGCAAACAACAATGAAAGTCGAAATGGGTTCTATGGATCATAACAGAGTGTGGGAGCTAGTCGAACCACTTAATGGGGTCAAATCCATTGGTTGCAAATGGGTGTACAAGAGAAAAAGAGGACCGGATGGGAAGGTGGAAACCTTCAAGGCAAGGCTTGTGGCGAAAGGTTATACTCAGAAAAAAGGATCGACTATGAGGAAACTTTTTTGCTCAGAAGCAATGCTCAAGTCCATCCGATTCTCTTGTCGATTCTTCTCAAGATCTCGACTTTGAAATCGGCAAATGGATGTCAAGGCGACTTTTCCTTAACGGAAGTCTTGATGAAGAAATCTATATGCAACAACCCCAAGACTTCATTGAAAAAGGCCAAGAACACCTAGTTTGTAAGCTCAAGAAGTCCATTTACGGACTCAAACAAGCATCCAGAGCTTGGAACCAATATTTTGATCAAGTAATAAAGTCTTATGGGTTTGATCAAAACGAGTTCGAAAAGTTGTGTGTACAAAAAAAGCGTGTCGGGCGCATTGATATTCTTAGTGCTATCGAGAGCGACATTCTGCTCATCGGGAACGATGTAAAGGTGTTGTCAGATGTAAGGGCATGGCTTTCAAAACAGTTTGATACGAAGGACTTAGGGAAAGCCGGGCACAACCTTGGGATCAAGATTACTCGAGATCGCAAGAAAATGATGATAGCTTATCATAAGTTTTCATACATAGACAACGTCTTGAAGCGATTCAAAGATGCAGATTCCAAGAAAGGCCCGTACCTTTCGGACATGGAATCCATCTATCCAAGGAAATGTGCCCTAAGACACAAAAGGAGATAGATGATATGAAAGACATTCCTTATGCTTCGGTTGTCGGAAGCCTTGTGTATGCAATGTTGTGCACAAGACCGGATATCTGCTTTGCCTTTGGCATGGTGGCAAGATATCAAAGTAACGAGGGAAAGAACATTGATGGCGATTAAAAACATTCGAAGTATCCGAAAAGAACTCGAGATAGAATATTGGTTTATCAGTCAGATAGTCTAATCCCCATCGGCTACACGGACTCGAATTTCCAATCAGACTTAGATTCCAGAAAATCTACCTCCTGTAGTGTATTTTGCATGGGGGGAGGAGCCATGACATGGAGAAGCGTTAAGCGAAATTCATCGCCCGATTCTACCATGGGAGCCGAATATGTAGGCTAATGGCGGCGATAAAAAGCGGTTTAGCTCAAGAACTTCCTAGTGGACTTGGATGTAGTTCGAATTTGCCCAAAGACAATCATCATTTATTGTGATAATGCCAAGCGATTTGCAAATTCAAAGGGAATCAAGAGCCCACAAGGCCAAAGCAAACACATTGAAAGAAATACCATCTTATATGAAAAATCGTTAAGAGAGGAGATATAGAGGTGGCAAAGAAAGATCGGCGTCGAAGACAACCCAGCGAGATCCATTCACAAAGGGTCCGCCTCGTAATACATTCGAGAGACATGTGGAAGGAATGGGTGTCAAGACCGATTTGCTAACTGCTTTGAGTATAAGTGGAAGATATTATTAGGTTCGTGTAGGTGACATTAGATGTCACGATTAGGAACTACACGAGACATGTTGTAGTATACTTAAAAGCGGACTTTGAGTATAAGTGGGAGATTGTTGGGATTATTTGGAAAATATGCTTTTTTACTTTGTATAACCAAATGAATTTCTTTCTTATTCTTTGAAATAAATTATTTATCACCGATGCTTTTAAATATCATTGAATGTTACATATATTTCTTGCATAACTGTTCAATAAATAGACGTGTTACATTGTAGTTAATTTAGTGATACCATATCACATAAGATTAAATTAACGGTTCCTTGTAACCAAAAAGTACATCATTCAAGACCTAGATGGAAATGAACAATCCATCTTGAAAGGTTGAAGTGTAAGGCTCAAATTGGTTTGTCTTGACCAAGAGATTACACTAGTGCATGGTCGATGCATTGAATAGGACCCTCTGAGGAGGACAAATTCTTCAAAGATGAACTAGGAAGAATTAGACCTCGGTGGTTCGTTATTTCTTAATCTTCGCCCCTTAAATAGGATCGTGTGTGGTGATAATTATTGCTTTGACTTATTATGGGTAGAGAATCAACGAGATTCAATACTTTATATCTTGGGCTATATTATTGGTCACATGCGATTGCTAAGATTTAATCTGAAGAATCGTGTGCAAGCACGCTTGTTCGACGCCCCCTTGGGAGGTTCATAAGATTTATCATACCAAATCTTGCAAGTGGAACTAGTTTTTAGGTATGGATAATAATGTTGAATCGTTTCAAACAAGGACAAAATATATTAATTAATGGAAAGTTATTTTGGTGGCTTGAATTAATTAATGGGCTAGATAATCTTAAACGGAAATAATAATAGCAGGGAGCCATATTAACAAAGATAATATGGGTTAAGATGGATAGTGTAATATTAATTATGTAGTGGGATTAATTAATATTTATGGGCTTGAATAATATTGTGGCTCAATATTGATAATTCAAGATCCATTGGAAGGTCCAATCTTAATTCTCCTAAAGGCCCCTCAAGTAGCCCAAACATAAAGTTCAATAACTGAAAAAGGTGTTTAAAAATAAAATAAATTTTGTTGCCTAATTTTCCTATTTTTCGAAAATAATAAATAAAAGAGGGAGAAAGATTTTCTTTGAATTTTGTTATGGAATGAAGATAAGTATTCTTGGAATACAAGATTATCTCATTAAATTCAAGAAATCTCCCACTTGGTTAATTATTTTGATATTTTCGAAAATTTTGAAAGAATAAGGGAAAGAAAGGTTTTCTTGTTTTTCTTGAAAAGATATTATGGAAGATATGTATTCTTGCAATACAAGTATATCTCATAAATTCAAGAAGATCCAAATCTTGGAATCTCTATCCTTGTTTTTTCGAAAATAACCATAACAAGAGAATGTGAGATTTTTATGGAATATTTTAATTATGGAGAAAAGAATATATGAGATATATTCAAGATTTCTTGGGGATCGAGAAAAAGATTTTTCCTCCCTATTCCATGATGAGAAAAATCGGCCACCACCTAATCTATAAATAGGGTTTGATTTCTTCATCCCAGAAGAGAACAATTACATGTGTTGGAAAAATTAGAAATCCACAAAGGTGGTGCAACAAATAATTTATTTTCCCTTTTGTTAATTGTTCGTGAGTTTCCTTCCACCGGATTGACGAGCAAGGGCTAGGGAATACTTGGGAAGGCTTTTTGGTGTGTTCTTATCAACTGAGTACATTGCCATTCCAAACAGGTTAGTTCACGTAAACCCGTAGCAATTCCGCATGCGTATGATTTATGTGAACTGTTTATATGCATGATTTGTTGTTGAATTATTATTTGAATTAATATAGGATTAATTCATGCTAGTAATAATTGTTAGAATTAAATTTGTATTTAAATATTCATCCCGAATAAATCCGAGCAAATAATTCCCCAACAGAGACCAGATGTACCTTTATAGGGGGAATGAATCTGCAGATTTCCAAGCTGAGATGTGACATGGTGAGAAGCTCAAGAATCCACAAACCAGTCAAAGGAACCTGGAGTGGACTGAGATGGAGAAAAAGACTGATTAACAGGAGAGTAAGAGTTATGATAAAAAGGAACCTGCTGCTGCATCACATGAGCTTGGAATTGGGAACCAGATAAGTTGCCCTGTGGAAAAGTGGACTGAGAACGATTTTCCAAGCAATGAAAATTTGTATCAAACCTCTTGAAGTACTTGGCAGCCACATAATTATTCTTGCCACACAACTGACATATTACTTTGGGCTTATTGAACTGCTTCTTACCCTTGTAACCACCATTGGAAGATGACTTGTTATCTTTAGTGGCCAGATTCAAAACAGGAGCAGTAGAAGCAGGATGACCAAATGATAGATTGCTCACAGCAGTGCTCTGATGAAGTCTCATCTCATGAATGTGACATGTGGAGTGCACTTCAAAAAGAGATGGCAACTCTCTTCCAGTTGTAAGACTCACCAAAACAACATCAAACTCTGCACCAAGGCCCCCAAGCACATAGAGAACCAGATCATCATCGCTGAGAGAGTGTCCTGCAGCTAGCAGACCATCAGCAATGGTTCTCATCTGAAGAAAATTGTCATCCACAGAGGAACTTCCTTTCTTCAGTGTTTGCAACTGAAAACGATGATTCATAGATCTAGCTTTGGACTGTGATTGAAACAATTCCTCCAAAATCTTCCAAAGTTGGAAGGAATGAACACACCTATTAACATGCACGAGCATGTAATCAGTGATAGAGCTTAACATCCAGCTCAATATAAATTGAACTCTGCGAAGCCAAGTAAGGCTAACAGGTGATGAAGAAGTGCTCTCATCCTTAATAGGTGGAGCAGAACAGAGAAGAACATCCTCAAAGCAATGTGCTTTCACAGTAGCCAAAATCTGAGATCGCCAATAGGAATAGTTTGAAAGATCCAGAGGAATGTGGAGAGTAATGAGAGAGGGAAGTTTTTGAGTAGATATCATTGTTGATGTTGCATGGATGTTGTTCCAGATGTTGGGCAACATTCTGCACAACATCTTAAATTTACTCTTTCTCCTAACACTGACTCCGTTTTATTAGATGTGTTTTTCTATGTTTTCTACATTGCAGGTTGAAGACAATTTCGGATATTGTCAAGCGGTTGCATTGACGGAGTAAGAATAAAAAGATCATGGGTGGTTACACCAAGATCATGGAGATAGTGGAGGAGATCTTCAAGGTTGTCCACACTTAGTGGATAGGACAATGCAGTTGGTCCGAATGTCTATAAATAGACTGCATTGGTCGACAATCAAGTTTGAGTTAAAGTAAAATCCCATTTGCTCTACTCCAAACTTAAGAGAGTAACATCCAAGACACAACCGAGAGAACAACCGAGTGATTGTTTCTTGTAGGAGTGTGAGAGTCGTTGTTATTCTATTTGTACTGGTCGAGGGAATACAATCTCTCCCATCAGTATTGTGTTTGTCTTATTAGATCAAGTTTTGGGTTGAATAAGATCACTAGTTACTTGATTGAATAGATTGATTTTTGGTGTGTGGTTTTTCACTACACCTTTTAGGATCTTGTAATAGATTCGTGTATATCTCACTACTTGTTATAGTGATGTTTTTAACCATGAGGTTCATATAGTCTGATTATAGACTATACACAATTTTGGAAATCCTTTGCACTGCGTTTTTATACTTCCGCTGTCATATGTTGTTTTATATGTTTCACAACATTTTCAACAACACTCTGAAAATACATGCACACACACTTTCAGTTGGCGCCAGAGCCATAAACTTGATACACTAAGTTAAAGGTCTTGTGTTTAAAGTTTGTTTTTGCAATGGATTATCCACCGACTCCTTCTTTAAAACCTCCAATTTTGGATGGATCAAATTACCCATACTGGAAACCTAAAATGCGCATGTATATTAAGTTTATAGATGAGAGAGCATGGCGTAGTGTGTTGTCTGGTTGGAATCCACCAAAGACGGTTGATGATAATGATGGTGATTCACAAGTCAAAAGGGAGGTTGATTGGTCCAATGATGAATGCACATCTGTCAATTTCAATTCTAAAGCCCTTAATGCGATCTTTACTGCTACTGATGTTTCTATGTTTAAACTGATATCTAACTGCTTCTAAGGATGCATGGGATATATTACAGGAACATTGTGAAGGATCAGAAAGTGTTCGAAGAACTAGACTCAAAATGTTGGGAACCAAGTTTGAAAACTTGAAGATGAAAGATGATGAGAACATTTCATCATACAATGAAATGATATGTGAGATTGCTAATGAGTCACACTCACTTGGTGATCCAATTTCCAACACTCGGTTAGTTAATAAGATACTTAGAACTGTTCCTAAACGATTTGATGCTAAAATATGTGCAATAGAAGAGGCTAAGAACACTGATTTATTGAGTCAAATGAGTTGATAAGTATTTTGAAAACATATGAGATTAACTCAAATATGTTAGATGATGATAAACATGAGAAAGATAAAGACAAGAAAGTACTTGCTTTTAGAGGTGAAACTTCTGATAATGTTGGTAAACAACCTTATGTGTCTGAAGTTGATTCTGATGATGATGTTTCTAATTTATGTGATGAAAATGTTTCGGAACAATTTGCTCTTATCACTAAGCAATTCAAATCTTTTCTAAAAGGAAAGTTCAGAAGACTAAATGGTCAATTTCAATCAAAGGATAAGTTTAACCAAAACTATTCTTCCTCTGATAAAAAACTTGTTCCAAGTCAGTCTTCCAGTTTCAATCAACCTAGACAATTCAATAAGGATAACAAGTTCAAATATGATCCTGAGTACAGAAAAAAGGTTAAATGTGATGAATGTTCTGGATATGGTCATTATGCTAATGAATGTGCTAATACTATGCTTAGGAAGAAAATGAACTTTAATGCTACCTTAAGTGATGATTCTGATGATGAAACTGATTCTGGTAAATGTGAGTTAAGTGCTATGTCTGCTAGAATAGTTTATTATGATACGTTTGATGATGATCTCGATGATTATTGGTCTGAAGCAGATTCAGCTGTTCATACAACATCTGAAACAACATTCAGTCAATATAACTCTGAGATTAACTGTTTTGCTGAAACTATTCTGAATGCTGAAACATCAAAATCTGCTGATTGTGACTCTGAATATCTGAAGTTTAAAACTGATTTAGAAACTCAAAAACAGGTGTTGAGTTCCTTATCTTTAGAAAATTCAGATTTGAAAGAAAATCTTTTGAAGGTTGAAGTTCTTTTAACTAGAAAAGATGTGCAAATTTCTTCTTTGAAAGATGAACTTAAGTGCACTACTCTTAGTTTTAAAAAGTTTTCTGCAAGCACTACTGAATTGAATGAAGCATTAATGATTGGTAGATCCGATAATGCTGGACTTGGTTTTGTGAAAACTTTTGAAAATACTCATTTATCTTGTGAACCTATTTCTTTTATAAAAGCTGGAACTTCTTTGCCTAAATCTTTGAAAGGTAAACAAAAGAAATCTGATGGTTTGTTTAAAGAGTATGTCTGTTTTTATTGTGTTGGAGTATGTCATATTCGTCCATATTGTTCTAAGTTGAGAAGAGACTTAAAAGCTAGAATTGTTTTACCTGATAAAATTGAACACCTTATAAAACAGGTTAACAACACTAAAAAGTTGATTCATAAGAACATGTCATGTAATGTTGTGTATACATCTTTGAAAGCATGTGTTCTTGGATCTTGGTACTTTGATATTGGTTGTTCTAGACACATGACTGGTCAAATTAACTATCTGTCTAACTATACATCTTGTGATGGAGGTCATGTTATATATGGTGGTGGTTCAAAAGGTAAAGTTGTTGGAAAAGGAATATTGAATGTTCCTGGTTTTCCAAAGTTGACAAATGTGTTACATGTAAAAGGTTTACTTGCTAATCTGATTAGTATTAGTCAGTTATGTGATGATGATTTACATGTAAAGTTTGACAAGAATTCATGTTATGTGTTTGATAAAAATGATGATTGCTTAATGACTAGCAAAAGATCTGCTGATAATTGCTATTTGATTGGTTCAAATCATGCTTGTAAAAGTGATAAAGCAGATGATATTATTTTGTGGCATCAAAAACTTGGTCATGCTAATTACAGAAGTATTCAGAAATTGCATAGTCTAGGTGCTGCTGTTGGTTTGCCTGATCTTAACTTTGAAAAGGGGAAAATCTATGGACCATGCCAGAAAGGTAAGCAAGTGAGGATAACACATCAAATGTTGTCAGCATGTACAACAAACAGGTGTTGTGAATTGATTCATATGGATCTAATGGGTCCTATGGAAACTGAAAGTTTAGGTGGAAAGAGGTATTCATATGTTCTTGTAGATGATTTTTCTAGATATACTTGGATTATTTTTCTAAAAGAAAAATCAGATACCTTTTCTGAGTTCAAAATTCTTTACAAAAGGTTTAAAACTGTTTTGTGTTTAAAGATCAGTAGGATAAGGTCTGATCATGGAAGAAAATTTGAAAACAGTTTGTTTACTAATTTTTGTGAAAAGAAATGTATTTTGCAAGAGTTTTCTTCGCCTAAAACTCCTCAACAAAATGGGATTACTGAAAGAAAGAATAGAATTTTACAAGAAATGACAAGAATTATGCTAACCTCAAAAAATCTTTCTAAGAAATTCTGGGCAAAAACATTAAAGCTTTCGACGGAACTGAACACTGGGAAAAATCGGGGGGAATTATATTCAAGGCGCGTGTGTTTGGAAAATTTGAAGAGTTTTTTTTATTGATTTTACAGGATGATGGACTTACATTTTTATATTAAAAAAAATAAAATTGGACTTCAAAATTCAAATAAATTAAAGTTGAAATAATTGAGAAAAATAAAACTTTTGAAGTGACATTACATTATACAGCAAATGTTAGGGACAAATTATTTAAGTCTAGTTTCAGAAAATATGTTTGAATATTTAGGCCAACCATGCACTATTTTTTCATATTTGCATGTAATAATGGCACATTATAATCTGTAGTAATTAGATACCACGAATATATTGTTGTATGTCAAAATAATTAAATCTGATTAACCTAATATCGACTCTTGCAAATAAAATTGTTTTGTATGGTTTCATCCTGTCGATTTTTTCAAATTGAAATAATTAAACATTTTAATTAACTTTTAATTTTTCGATATTACAATAGTAACCGGCTGTAGAAATAAGGCTCATAATTTCTAAAAATCTGTAATTGATTGTAGCCAATGAAGTTAACTGTTCAATCCCCTGTCCAGTTTAAAATAAAAATTGAAGATAAAAGATAGTGTCTAAAATTGACCTATTACAAAATAAAAACGTTTTTTACTAATTGGTGCTTGCATTAGTTCATTTTTCTGATCATCAGCAATATATACATATATCAATAATGTGAGAGTTTGCAGAAAATCTAAAATCTAACATTTGAATTAAATGTGATTGTATCAAGATTAGAAGCTTGTGATTTATCCCCAATTTTTCGGCAAAAAAAGTTTGTGGCAGAGAACCTGCTGCAATCCCATTTCCAGTTCAGATTTTGGTGGTGATTGAATATTAGAGTTAATGCAGATACAATCTAAACAATGGGCATTCACTTGAGTTTGCCTTAATTTAGAACACAAAATATTGTCTTGTTAGGAAAATAATATAATATGAATTAATTTCACACTACTCTTTACAAATTCAAAAATGTAGATGTGACGAAATATCTTTCATAGTATCAGAACAAAAAAGGCTCACGCCAACGTTCCGTGTTTGAATCCCGTTGAAAGCAACTCCACCTATATTAAATTATCAACTCGTTGAGTCTCTTCCCCAATGATAGAGTTGAGAGTTCATGTATAGAATTGAGAGTTCGGTCCACGAGTGTGATGGAGTGTTAGGGAAATAATATAGGCGAGTTAATTTCATCTCTCTTTACAAGTTCAGATTTTTAGACGAAATGAAATTCTTTGATGGTATCATCGTACTTTTAAATGAGATGTATTCTTTCATGGTATCATCGACTTTTATATAATATGAAATTCTTTTGATGATCGTATTATTGGACTTTCAGATGAAATGATTATTTCATGGTATCAGAGTTTTTGGTTAATGTCCATCTACTAGGTTCAATTCCGCTCACTACAAAAAATTAAAGAATTGCTTACGAAAATTTTCAAATGACTACATAATTTTCCAACAAAAATAATATTTGGTCCTTAATTAGTGGGGATTGCCTACGACTTGCCTACAAACTTTTAGAATTTTAATAGACAAACAAATTACATATGAACAAAGTGTCTACACATTTGTAATTTCTGTAGGCAAATTTACCTATTCAAATAATTATCTAGGCAATTTACATTCCATAAACAATTATATTTGTAGTTTAAAAATGACCTATAGGATTAAAAAAAATTATAGATACGTCCAGGGACGGACCCATGAATTTCGTCGAGGGGGGGGCCAATTTATAATAAAGTGTAATTAAATACACTTTCGAATTTTTTATTATATTCGAAACTTATTTAAACTAACTTTTTTTATATTAACTGAATCAAATATGTTTATATATATATATATATATATATATTTAAAATGTGAATTATACATCTCTTTCTCTCTTTTGCTTCCTCTTCCTCACTTGAAGGTTAATTAGAAAAATTATATAGAAAAATAAGGTACATTTCGAAATTAGTCAAAAACTTTAACCTCATCAAGTTAACAACAAATAACCAAATAACGTATAAGATTAAAATTCGTATGAGACGGAGTACAAACTAACACAAATCAACACTCTTCCCTCCAAAGTGTAAGTGTCAATATATAAATTATATTCATTCTCGCTGTGAGACCGTCTCACACAAATGCGCCTCTAACTAACTATATCTATAATCTCTATAATGCAAAACCTCCCTAAGATGATGTGTCAAGTAATAATATGATGTGGCAAGTGATGTGACAAAGCCTTAGGCCTCTATTTTTAATCTCTCTAATCTCATTGATTTTGAGTTTAAGTTAATTTCAGCCATTGATTTTTTCATACATTTTTCATAAATTGTCACTTCTCACATTCATTTTTCATTCATTGTCATTTGAAACCCTAATCATTTACTCTTCCTCTCATTTACTCTTGCCCAAATTTTCAATCTCTATAATTTATAGGTAATGATTTTTCTTATTTATTTGTAGGTAATGATTTTTTTAATTCATCTCATTTATTTGTAGGTAATGATTTTTCTAATTTTCTTTTTCTATACAAATCGATGCAGACCACTGTTTTTTTTACAGCAACAGGATGAGGAAGCTTTGGTTTATTTGTAGGTAATGATTTTTCTAATTTTTTTTTCCTACACAAATCGATGCAGATCATTTTTTTTTCGCAGCAACAGGATGAAGATGCAGACCATTGTTTCTTTTCATATTTTTTTATTTGTTTATATCATTATATGGTTCAAAAAAAAAAATTGGTTGCAGGTATCTAATTTATTGTGCTTACGAAGAGAATTAGTAGCAAACGAGAAAAAAGTTATATATTTATCATCTTATGATGAAGAGTGTATTTAGAATTTTATTCTAATGTTTAGTGTGTAGATTTTTATATAGTAAGAAATGTATCTCTTCAGTCATTGTATCATCGAAGTTATGAATAATTTTTTTATTTATTCATCAGATTTTATGTATATTGTATGAACGAGAATAACATTGCATGCAAACAATGACAACTAATTTTGATGTAATTTTATAATGTAAATTGTTGTAAGTTTTCAATATTTGATACTTTTGTATAGTGCACACTAATACTATATGTATTAATCATGTAATTCGTTTTTGTATATCAATATTCTTGCATTAATTAAATATATAATATGTAATTAGTGACATTATATTTATATAAATATTTACCAAAAATGTCAAGTTGACCCAAAATTAATGGGATTGAGTTAACTTATTAATTAAGTATTTAATATGACAATCTTGAATAAATCAAATTAAGGGATTGAGTTGACTAATTAATTAAATAATTAATATTACAATCACATATAATCATTTTTTAAATATTCTACATTTCCTATTTTTATGAAGTTTAAATTGAACTAATTGTTAATAATATTTTTAAAATATATTTGTTCAATTAATCATAATATGATAACATTGGTGTACCAAATATTGTTTCAATTACATTACATTACAAATTTTACCCAAATGTGTTAATTAGTTCAATTATGTGAAGTTCAATCAATTTTATTATATATATGTACGTATATTGCAATAGTTTAATGTAAAATTAATTTTATATTAATGTTTTGGTGTGCTTTCAATATTTTAATTTTGGTGATTTTTTTTGTGTGTGTGTGTGTGTTTAGTGTGGATATTAAAATATTGAATAATTTATGAATTAAAGTTTTCTTTCGAATTCCAATTTGAATAGGATTTTCTTTAATTATATGAAAAAATTGATGTGATAACATTTAATTTGTGTTTTTATAGTATGATAAAAAAAATTATTAAAAAAATCTACAATTATTTTAGTAAATGAGTATGTTGAAATTAATATATATATATATATATATGTGTGTGTGAAAATTTTATATAAAATAGTAAATATTAGGAGTTATATCAATGCAGGGCCTGAAAGATCACTCTATCAATTTAAGGGCTAAAGGATTTTTCTTATCGCTTCAAGGCCTGGAAGATAGAAATTTATCATTACAGGACTTGAAAGATAGAAATTATTAATTCGAGGCTTACTCATTTTAAAGTCATGTTTGACACTAAACCCTAAACCCTGAACCATGTACCCTAAACCCTAAAAAAAAATAAGGACATGAAATATATGTGTCAAACATGGCCTTAAAATGTTTGAGCCTCAAATTGATAGTTTATATCTTTCAAGACCTGTATTGATAGTTTTCTATCTTTCAGGCCTTGAATCTACAGTAAAATTCTTTCAGGGCTTAAATTGATATATTTACCAGCTTTCAGGCCCTGAATTGATATTTTTCTATATTACATAAATTATTTATGAAAATATAAAATGAAAACACAAAATATGTATGATGTGTATGTATAAAAATATTTGTCAGTTTATATTTATGTATTGGATTTTTAATGCCATGCACGATTAATTAATATTTCTTAAATATTTTTATTATTTATTAGTATATGTTGGGTATAATGCGTACTATTATAAGTATTAATTGTTTAATTTTTATTTATATCAATATTTTTGAGTTAATTAAATATAATTTTTAATTATTATTATCATATTTTTATCAAAAAGATCAAGTCAAAGTTTATGTTGCAATATATTAAAGATGTCATGTCAAATATATTTAAAATACATATACAAACATTAATATGTTATTCTGGATGAATTTATTATACAAGATATGCATTTAATTTCAAAGTATACCAAATTACAAACTAATGCAACCTAATTTAATTTAGGTCATATAAATGCTATAAATTTAGTGTTTAATTTTTAATTACCCAAGTCAATATATATATGAAGAATTGGTTGATATGAAGAATGATTACATTTTCTTCATTTACTTTGATTTTTTTTAAAATTTATTATAATAGTATATAATGTCATGCAAAATGACAATATTTTGAAGTGTCTATGTATTGATCATAATTTAAAAATAATATCTTTGAATTTATCTAATATTAATGTTCATATGGTTGGATGAAAAATTATGTTGCACGATTCATAGGGCAGAACAAGATTTTTTTTTCGTATCAATTATATATCAATTAGCATGTTAAATACTAATTAATTGGACGATACATAATTTAAGATATAGTTTCATGTATTGATTTTAGAGCATTACCTTTTGAAAATAGCATTAATCATGTACTTAGAACTAACTATTGACGTATATTATGCAAAGTCATACAAAATCAATTGGTTAAATATATTAATATACTTTATACTATTAATGACATCATTTATGCAATCCATAAAAAATAGATCAATATATTTTTATTAAATAAAAGTTTTAAATTTTAATCTACTTCATTACTCGACTAATAAATATATATTTCATTGCAATTTATAAGTCAACCAAATACGTTTATTAATGAATACACAAAACTGAGTATAACTAAACTGATTCATTATTTTAATGGAAATAATATTGTCATATATGCTTATTGGATTATGCTACATTCAACTCCAATCAACATTTTTGTTTTGCATCAATATCCATTATTTTAAAGTTTTTTAGAGTATTTGCTTCACAAATATATATATGCTAAGATTTATTTTTAATTTTGTCTCAATAAATAGCAAAACTTATGATAATTATTTTAGTTGACTTATTAACAATTTATATATATAATTACTTAGGTTATTTATCATTTATTTTATTTTAGTATAAAATATAATTTAATTTTAATTTTAAAGCAATATATACAATTTTTCTTTATTATAATGAAGTTACTATCTTATACTCCTTCCGTTCTATAAATTCTTGCACCAGTTTGGCACACAAAATTAAAAAGCTGGAGTAATGAGTGAGTCTTTTAGGGGTAATTTTATAAATTTTTATGTATAAAATAAATAGTTTGAATTGTGTGTATTGTGGTACAAAAATAATGACATTTTATGTAAAATTATAAATATTGTAAGCATGAAGTTCATGAGATTTTTTATTTTTAAAGTGTGCAAGTTATTGTGGGACGTCCCGAAAAGGAAAGTGTGCAAGTATTTACGGGGTGGAGAGCATAATATTTGGTAAAGCTGATTATTCAAATATTGACAGTTAATTTAAATTATTATTCGAAAAACATAAATTCTCAATATTTCAGTAATTAATCGCACACTGTATTGATATATATATGCACTATCTAAAAAATATTACAATTAATTATATTATGATATATATTTTTCAATTATCAATAAAATAATCTCTCTTATAAAATAAAATGTGGTAAATCCTCTAGATTTTTTTTGTTTTTTTATCTACATCCTAATTTTAAGTAAACTTATTAACCAATTTCATATAAATACTTTGATTGAAGAAAATTAAGTTTCATCTCTACTATTACTCTGATTGATTAACAAAGTTCTCAATATTTCAATTAAAACTGAATTACATGATTTATGCAAATAATAAGTAAATATATTTTATTATCTATACACCCGGGTATCTAATTTTTGCAGAGTAATTATATTGTATGAAATAATATAAAATTTTATTTTATTTTTTTATTTATATTTATTAAGTATTTCCTTCACAAATATGATAAGGAATACATTCTTAATTCTATCTCAATAAATAGAAAAAATTATGGTAGTTGACTTAATTAACAAATAAGATAGAAATTTTATAGAGGTAATGCATCTTCAATCATGCAATTGATAATGCTTAATTGATTTAGTTATTTATGTAGGTGACCAAATTTTAAGTTGTTTTGACGATTATCTAAGTAAATAAATATGTAATTTTTGAATTTATCCAAATGGTACCAAATTAATATTCAAATTTAATCAAATTTCTGAAATAGTAAATATTCAAATTAATACGTAATTTCATAATTTGTTCGCATTTTGTAAAATACTAAATTAATATTTTTAGATTAATATCAACCACTTTATTCTTAAATGGGTTCATAGTGTACTTCATAAATTTAGCCATGAGTGCAATATTTGAAAATGTAACAATATAATTGAAACAATTGTATAAAATGATGTGAATAAAATAAAAATAGTCCATCATGAAATATAATATTTATATAATTTAATTAGTACGTATTATATGACTCTCTAATCACTGTTTGGTGCTGAAGATATGTGTGCTGATATTGTTTTTAATAAATATTGATCAAAAGGTTGAGTTGTGCAAAGAGATTGATTATTACTAAGCTGGAAGTCATGTTCTCGAGGTTGCTATCATTTCTGAAAGGATCCCTATGATTGACCTTGATCACTTCAGATCAAATATTGTCGATTAATTTTCATATGAGACAATTTTCAATCCTTTTCTACTTCCGCAATAACAATAAATAAAAGTTAAGGTCAATCACTATCGATAGTAGGTGTGTACCTTTTCAAGCCAAATTTTGCATAGAGTCAACAATGAGAAAATGTTATTTTAAGGCTCCATGACTTAGGGGAGTGACAATTTAAGGACAATAAATTTCAGTTTTGTAAAAGTTGTTTATTAACAAAAATAGGACATTAATTTTTTTTTTTTTGGCAAAAGTAGGAAATTAACTTTTTCGTTTTAGCAAATTTAGGTCAGTTTTCTCACACCGACGTGCCTAAATCTGCCTATACTTAAAATTTATGTCAGGTCAATCTCTTTCAAATGTAGGTTTATATCTTCCCAAGTCGATTTTCCTACACTAACAAATATATGTGTTTCGTTTTGGATGAGAGACCATACAAGTATACAACAAATGTTGTTTACAAAAAAAAAAACCTTGGAAATTTGTAATTTGATGTTCTTTTTTTAAAAAAAAATGCATATTTGTGCACGCATTTACTTTTTTATATAGTCATCGAGTATAAAAAATTTAATTTCAATTCATTTATATTTGGATTATATTTTTATTTTTAATATTTTGTAAATTACAAAAAAATTTAATTATAAAAAATATTCAAGTTTTATTTTTCATTTTATATATTTTTTTTCTTTCAATCCGCGAGGTTCGCGGGGCTAAGCTCTAGTATATATATAATTCAAGTGGGAATAGGAGGGCCTAGTGACCCCCTTGGCACACGTCGTAGACAATCCTTATTATTTATGGACGAAATTATTTTCGTTGAAAATTTCGTAAGCATGTTAGAAAATTTCATAGATATTTGCACCATTTTTTTGTAGTAGCTGAAAGCAACTTTAATCGTATTAAATGAAAGAGTTAATGGTTAAATCCATGAGAGAATGTTTGGAAAGTAATATAAACAAATTTATTTCATAATTCTGTACAATTTCGAACTTTTAAACAAATACGTAATTAATTCTTTCACAATCCATACAATCAACATTCACTCAAATTTGCCCTAATATTCCAAAACACAAAATATCGTCCCACACAAGATTTTCCACATTTATTGCTACATTCCACTCTAGAAAAATGGAAAATTGTGCCATCCCAACGTATAGTAGGTTAAATAATTTCAATAACAAATGCATGCATCCAGATAAATCAAAATTCAATTTATCGAATACAAAGAGATGATACACAATTTAATAATTAACGATTCAACCACGTTTTTTTTATTATTTCCCACCCTGTATACAGATAAATGCCTCAACCCTACAATTTAATGCGCGTCAATCTTGAAATGGTATCAAATATTTCACCCCCACTATAAATCCACCCCAAAATGGTATCAAATTTCATCTTCTCCAATTCTCCTAAATCAAAAACTAATTTCTTCAATGGCTGCAAAACGAGTCAACACCGAGTCATTTTCACTCCCGGAGCCACTCATCCAATACATACAGTCTTTTCTGAGCGGCAAAGAAGCCGCTCAGACGACGGTTCTATCCAAATCATGGTACCGCGCGTGGCTGACCCGCCCGGATGTTGACTTTGATCTGTCAGACTTCCACCAGCTCATATTCGGGGACCCCGAAAACAATGTGTTTTCGCGGTACACCAGGCGGGTGATGCAAAGGTATCAGACTCAGAATCTGAAGATCGACAGTTTTAAGCTGAAGATCCAAGGGTGGGAGAGGGCTGGCTATGTTGTTGCCAGTGATTTGATGGTGAGAGCCGTTAATAATGTCGGTGCAACGGATCTTAATTTTGAACTGACGCCACCAACGGTAACCTTTTGTCTCCCGGGGGACGTGCTTGGATCCGAAAGCCTGACCCGATTGGCTGTCACGGGTTGCAAAATGGAGGATGTTGAGGTGCGTTGTTCGGGGGTTAAGTCTCTCGTTTTGCGGGATGTTTGGTTGGAAGGTGACATGATTTGGAATGTCCTTTCCAATTGTCCGTTAATCGAGGAGTTGGAGTTGGTTGAGTGTAAGAGCTTCGATAAGGCTCAGAATTTCGCTCGTAATAATTACATTACGACGAAAAGGCGAATGGTGGCGTTGAGTCCTTTGTCTGAGATTGGAAACCCTAATTTGGGGGTTCGTGGTGGGGCCAATCTGTTTGAGCTGCATAAGTTGAACTACTTGTGCATAGAGAAGGTGAAAATTAGTAGCCTTTTTTTCAGTGATTTCTCGGCTAAATTTCCTTGCCTTAAGAAATTGCTTCTTCACTATTGCTACGGGTACAAAGAAATACAAATTTGTAGCCCGTCGCTTGAGGTGATAAGCTTCGCTCAGAAATCGGCTCTGAAGGCCAATTTCGATGTTCCAAGTATTCGTAAGTTTACTTTTTCGGGGAAAAGTTTTTTGCCCAATCTTGCTTTTCAGACACCTTCAACGGAATGGGAGTCTGATATATCTATATGTTGCAAGAGTCCTAGCTATTTATGGTTACTTAATTTGAATAAATTGTTGACGAACTTAAGCTCGTCAACAATTCATCTTTCGATTGATTTTCAGTGTAGGGAAAAGAGTTTTGATTTCACAGGTGAGATTAAAGATTTGCCTGTAGTGAAGAACTTGACTATGCACGCGTCGAACCCAGTTTGTTCCGATGTTTTGGATGGTATATTTTGGATTTGCCGTCCTATGTTCGTAACACAACAGTGGATGCCCGGAATGGAGCAAGCGCACGAAGACTTGCTAGCACTACTTTTTAAGTCGTTTACGCGAGAAGGGCGTATAATGCACCCTTTTCTGCGTGATCTTGAAGAAGTATATTGTGTGGAACAGTCTCATGCAATGCGCCGGCGTGTGCCTGGGTATGAACGAGCATTATGCTTCGAACTAATATGGAAACAATAATCTTCTACATCCCTATGATCACATTTTTTTTTGATTCATTTTATTTTCTATCTTGTATGATCTTTTTTAATTTGTTGTAACGGAAATGTTATTGAATTGGGACTTAATCAGTTTCTAATATGTAGAATTGTTTATATGATTATTTGTGGTGATTGATGATTGTGAGCAGCAAATAATTAAACCCATCCTTGTAGGAATCGGGCATCTAATTCATAATGTTTATGTCTTTTTTTTTCAATCGTGTTTAAGGATGATTTATGTCACTTGTGTAACTACGATATAGTATTCGAGACGAATGCGGTCTCCTACATAAAACGTGGTATTTTTATAGGTTTCTGTTTTACTTTTGAAATTTTGAGTAATATAAAGTATACAAAATTATAACATCTTGGAATAAATTTAATGTGTCTTGGAATACCAAAAAGACAGATGTAACGGAAGATATTAAAATAATATGTAACAGTAAATATATTTAATAATTTTATAATGAAATTCTTCTTTTATATATATGTACTATTCTCCTAAAATATGTAACGGAAAATAATTCATTCAAAAAATTCCTGAATCAAAGCCATTACATATTTTAGGTGAATGTAAATTGAGAATATCTGATTTATTGTTTAGGGTTCAATTAAGACAGTTAGTTTGACTAATCGTTATGTCACATATGTAATTACACACTTTTCATTCGGTCATTTTGCTAAGGTGTTTGGATCTTTTTCAAACCATCATTATTGAGTCGAGTCTCCAACGGTTTTGGATGACTTTTTCAATAATTTTTGTTCTTGCATTCCTTTAAGTTATATACGAGACTGAATTGATTAGATGTGATAGAATTGAGTGAGATTGAGTAAGAATTTTGGATTGATTTGACTGGATTTGTTGAATCAAGATATGCGTTTGGATTGTAGGATTAAATTGAAGATAAGATGGTATACCTATTGAAATGTCATAAACACCTTTAAATTGAATTGCAACAACACATTTTATTCTTGTGAATCTATTCAAACAATAGAAGGATAATTTGTAATATTGCATTTGAGATACGTTCTATCCCACCTTTCATATGAGATTGACATATCCCTCTATGGAGGGGTTTGATACATTCTCTATCCGAACTTGAACTATATCATGAGCCCTCATCCCACAAATCAAACGGTAGATTAGTTGGGATTAAAATCCTAATATATCCCAATCAATCCCATGAACGAAATGGGCCTAATAGTTTTGTCGGTTTAAAGCAAATTACCTAATGCACTAATACCTTCCGTTGCACCTTTTAGGTGAACGTTGGGAGATAAAAAAAGAGAAAATCAATGAAAAACACGTATCTTTAATACGTTATTCAATATAATTAAGTCAATCGCTCAACTATTTTGGCAACACAGAGAAATTCCACCCAAAGTTTCAAATATTCATGAGCTTTTAACGAATAAGATATTTGAAGATAATAATCTAAAAATTAGATAAAAATTCATATAAGATGGTTTCATACATGAGACGGAACACAAATTAGATATATATGTGCGATTATAACCTCAATCTAGAAGACTAATTGATATTCCCTCCGTCCCAAATTATATTTATCATACCTCTTCTTAAAAGTCATTTTATCATTTTAATTATTAATACAAAACTCGCTCGCAAAAATACGTATAAAAGTCAAATGTAAAAATTGATCTGAAATGGAACAGTGGTAATAGTATATTTTCTTAAATCAACAAACTATCTGTAATGTGAATATGGCTGTCAGTATATAGTGTGCAGAAGAAGTTGTACAATACTGGATTATGGTCAATGAATAAACAATCTATAATATAATCTAATATTTGAATTAAATAAAATTGTATCAAAATTTAATTGACAAAAGAAGCTTGCGTTCGAATTACCAATATAGTCAGAAACCTGCTTCAATCCCTTCTCCAGTTCAAATTTTAGTGTTGATATATATCGAACATCAAAATTAATGCATGTACAATCTAAACTACGGACAGAAAACATAAATTACATGAACTCATCAATTACCAAACACTGCATTATATATTAAAGATTATCAAAACTCTAATTACACGACGGAAATGAAATATATATCAACTATCAACAAAAAAGTGACTCGTCGTATCACTGAGTGAAACTTTTGTGAAAAGTTTATTCAAATTGAGAAACCACCTATCACTCTTAATAGAGAGACACGTATTAGAAATCCTAGACTTCCAATTACTTGTACCAATGTCTATTCCTGAAAATGTAAATCTACGAATTCTTGGAACATCAAACTTCACACTTAACGTCTGCATCTTATGCCATCGAGTAAAATTTATGCACTCAAGTGAAGGGCAAGAGGCAAGAGATTTGTATTCCCTTGAAACCATCACAATCATTAAGAGTCAAACAGGGAAATTTAGATGAAAAGTCACCGAAAAACAAGGTATGAATATTGACCTCATTCAACAACAAACACTTCAGCACATGTTAACTGACCCATCATAAACTGATCCCACATTTCGTTTTCCCAATGAACCCAGCGACAACATTCTGGTGCTCGTCTAAGCAATTGAAAACTGCATTTAATTAAACACTCTGCAACTATACTACGACAAATTCTCAATCAAAGGACAGCTCCAAATTATATCCCAAACTATATCACTTTTGACTTACACACTTATTTTGGGATTTAAGTGTGCGTAGCAAGTCAATGTTTTAGAATCCAGATATTTAGAATTCTTAATGAATAGTAAATGTATGTGTTTGTTTTGAGATTTGAATAGGGTAAAATTTAACTTTATATCAAATCAATGTTTAATAGTGATTGATGTTGTATTATTATATTATATATTGAGAAGAGTAATAAAGTGTATAAAGTGTAATGTATTGAAAAGAGTAATTATATGTTTTATAGGTATTTGTAGGTGTGGATTGAATGTAGGATTTAAAAATCCGACTTTAAATCTCAAACTCGTATGAGACGGGGAGCGCAAAATTCTAAATTCATCCGGGTAAGTTTCAAAACAAACACAAGAGATTTAAGTCTTGAACATCTAACCTTTCCACCTGACCCTAAACCAATTTTGCACCTACTCAGACAATCTGATAAGGTTTTCAAATTATTTTATATAGCAATTTTTTTAAGTTCTAACTTAGGTCTCCTTTTCCAGAAGAGATTATTTGTTCCAAAATACATTTTAATTTAAAATTGTTTAGAAAATTTAAATGGCCAAATGCTTTAACTAAATATAAACCATTATGCGTACCAAAACAAACATTGTGGGTTCACACTTCGCATTATACCATCTTCAATGTGTACATTAGTATATATTAATTTCCAGTCTGGATATAAAAAATATATCAGCCATGGCCCTTTTATTACAGAGTAATCGAAATTTATAGATTTCAAATATAATTAATATGATACCAAACAACATATATATGTTCACATGTTAAGAAAATGTCCTTGACAAGTACAGTATTCGCACGACTAGCAATTTCCCAACAGAAGAGGCTTATCTTACATAACAAGGTTCCATGAGTGTCACCACAATATTTATAAGGAAAACAGCAACGATCACATTCGGTTTTCTGTATTCTGTGGCTGGTACGTGCGGCGTCTCAACTGAGACTCCGAGTTTGGCTGCTGCAAGAAGATTCTTGTTGGATCATTAGGATCTACATATCTGCAAAATCAAGATTGTGTTTCTTCTTCCATTAAAACAACAGTTAAGCTACATCTAATATAATAGAGAATAATAGAACAAACACGTACGCGTGTCTCATCATCTCATCCACAGGAGTTTGTGCTGCTTGGAGAGGATCCACTCGAGGCTGCTGTACCGCTGCACTCATCTGCTGATTGTATTGTCTCACAGAACCAATTAGGTTGAAGAAGAGTGGAATAAAAGTTCCACAACCGCCTTCCTTGAACAGAATCTTGAATGATTGGGTGGAATAAAGAGCCCTATTTTCGTTTTCAGGGACAACCTAAAATAGCAGCACAGGAATCAGACAACTCCGGAAAAAGACCAGGCTTTAAAATATAAGTTGTTAGAACTTACAGGCTCAACACGGCCCGAAATATTGTTGCAGTAGAAAATTGGCTGGTTGAATTTTTCATTATGGACAAAGAGCTGCATTATAAGTTTCATGTCAGAACTCAGAAGAAGTGAGCTTGTGATTTAAAAAAAAAAAAATAGGACTTGTATGGGAGAATCATAGAGAACCCCTAGAATGTCTTCTACGTGAGAGGAAATAACTCAATTAGTATACAATCATCTCAATGATCCCTCAAATAATGCAAAAAAGATAGAGAAAACCTTGCCTAATAATGGATGTGTGTGATTATAACTAAACAATTCGTGGAGCAGCAAGTTCATCAAAACAAGCAAATAAGGACAATATATACATACCAGGGGCATATCAAAGGCAAAAAAAATCCCAACAGGTTTGCTTGCAACAAAGACCATACGGATATTTGACAAGTATATAGTTCCTTTTGCTTTAACAGTTCCACCTTGAGTGCTGCCAATGAAGAACATGAAAAATGAGTATTTTTATGGACATGACCATAAGATATCACAAATTCTCACTCGACATCAAGCTGGAATAATTATCATATAAATGGCGAAGGAACATTCCAAGAAAGAATAAATGCATCAAAAAAGAGAAAACCAAATTGATCGACCATTTAAAGAAAAATAAGCAAATGATAAATATTAGTACAATTCTACATCATAGTTGTTAGAGGTGCGTTAGAGTTGGATTTCTTCTAAAGGATTGATGTTGATAGTTTTACTTTTAGAGACTGGACTGTAAATCACAGAAGCATTTCAGATCGTTAGTTTTCTGGTTCTTTCGGGCTGCTGTACGTTCTTCTCTTGTATCATTTGGTGTGTTGTTTCCGTAAAGGGTATTACTGATGCCCTGCTCTCTTTAATAAAAGGTTCACATTTACTGATAAAAAAAAAAAAAAAAAAAAAAAGAGGGTGCTTTGAGCAAGGCGCAATATCAAAGAGGCATTACCTAATTGCACCTTTTTTTCTATCGGCACCTGTCTGTCCTGAGCACTAGTGCTTTCCCCACCCCCAAGACATGTCTTAGAGTTTCATTTTTTGGCTGTTTTTATGTAAACTGATTCAGTTTATAATTATACTATATATTATCTGTTTTAAATTACATGGGAATAGAACACTAGAACTAATATAAGTTAGACAGAATCACATGGTTAATAGATTGCTATTAAATATAGACAAAAACATATTTTTAGCTTCTTTTTTTCTGTTTGCACCTCATGTTCAGAAGCCCAGGTTAGCATTTGCATGTAAGTGTGCCTAGCACCTCTAGTATCCATGCTCTAGATCTGAATTATGGATATGAATTTCAAATATTTATGCTAAGAAATTACAAGATGAATGGCCCATCTTCTTGAGTTCTATTCTTAATCATCAAATTTTCTGCAGATAGTGCCACACGAGTTGAAAAATCAGAACTACTACTACTACGACTAGCACGGAACTCTGCTGCATTCAGCGGTAAGTAAAAATATCCATAAAAGAAGTTGCACAAATCGAATATAATTCATCCCAGCCTGCAGAATATACTCTGTACATCAATAAAAAGATCTTAGCATGTCATTAATGATCTAAATATTAACATAAAAGGGATCATATTAATGATCCTTAATCAGAAATAAGTAAATAAGAATATATTGCTCCCTCCATAAATCCTTTAGACCAATAGAACCAAATGAGTGTAATAATCAAGATAATAGCTCATCCACTGAAGCCTCAAAAAGAGGCAGAATTAGCAGGAACAGAGCTCAAAATTCAAATATTCACTCCAGATATGTTATTGATGATGAAAGCTGTGTAACTCCTAACAACACCAACGAAGAACAACCACGGGCAAAGAAAGGAATCAATGCTAGGTCAATCGATGAACACCTTGTTTGGAGTAACAGCATTATTTTGCAAAATAGCATCTCGCTTACATACATGATGACAAAATTCAAATATGCATTAGGTCAAGAACATTCAGAATTCACGCAGCGGGGTCACAAAATTTTCGGCACCTTTCACCAAATTAAGGTAAAGTTAGGCCAACAACACTAATAATTCAAAAAATATGAACCCCAAACGAAACGCATGCTAACTCAATTCTTTGCAATAATAGTTACCAATAATCAATAAAATGCAACAATTAGGTCGTTCATCGAAACTTCGATCAAACGGTAATCCATCAAAACAACAAAAACTAGTTTGAGTCTAAATCAAAGAAAAACATTAGAATCGCGAACAAACCCGGGAATTTTGTCGACCTCAAACTCGACGCCGTCTCTAGCCAAGACAAACATCTCGCTGACGAACGGCACGGGCATTCCGTTCGGGAAGAGCTGAGGATTTAAAGCCATATCTTTGTCCCACTAGATTCTTTCCCTCCTTCGATCAAAAGATTCAAAACGTTCGTTGCAGAAAAGATCACAAATTGAATTCCGTAATTAACTGATGACCTTCAATTATAACCGCGTGGAGAATTGCTCCACAATATTCTGGAACTTCTGGAATATATTCATCAAAATTCGGGCTTTGAGATTGGGCCGAGGAAGAGTGTAAGCCCAATTACAGTAGAAACTCTATAAATTAATACTCATCGGCCATCAAAATTTATTAATTAAAAGAGTTATTAATTAAGCAAATTCTCATGTGCACCATTTGCACCAAATTAATTTGGTGCAATTTAATTTTAGGAGATCTTTGTTTAATTTTTTTTTTTTTTTTTGTTTTTTTTTCAATTTTTGTTTGCTTTTAACTTTAATTTCAATTTTAGATTTTTTTTTCTCGACCTGGGCCCAAACCTGGTCGGAGTAGTTAATGGTTCACTCGGTTCGAGTGGTTCATGGTTCACCCGGCCTGAATAAGTCATGATTTAGGGTTTATTATTTAGTGTTAAGATGTAGATGCTTCATCCAAATTGAAAATTGAATTCAAATGCACCTATTGCATCTTGTGCAAATGGTGCATAGAAGAGTCACTCTATTAATTAATCGATAAATTAATAATTATTAATTTATATATTAATTAATATTTTATTAATTTATAATGAAATATTCAGGGCACACTTGGTTGGGGGTAATTGAAATGAGTAATGGAAATTACTTCTATTGATGTTGCGTGGTAGTTTTGATACACAAGTAATGGGAATAGGAGTAAGTAGTTGATTACCCTCACTCACTCAACCCACCTCACATGAAGCTCATTATTGATGTTCTAACTAAGCAATAACAATGCAATCAATAACTCTTAGTGATTGACCCTTCAATGATACTCATTACTATTATCATTCCCTAGTCATACCAAGTGGACCCTCAATTTACAAACACCTTTCAATCTTCCACTTAATTCTTGTACAATGAAGGGCCCAATTTGAAAGAATCCTTCAATCTCCCACCTTATTATGTTTTTTGTGTTAAATGTATCACTTTATGGACATTAAAAAATATTTGTTATATAAATGCAAGATCAAAATATGCTAACACAAACAAATCATACACACAACATGGCTTCCCATCTTAATGGTGTGAAAAAATATCAATGACAGACGAGATTCGAAGAGCATTATGCAAGCACAATAAGGATAATTCAGGTATCATGTTGAATAATTTCTTGTTGATCTACGAGAAAACAACACCAGAAGTTCTTACAATGATAAGAAAAATTAGATACGAAATTCAAGGTGAAATTGATTTCAACAAAAAACAACAAAAGACAACTGAGCAATTTTTCAAGAAACCGTCATAACTCATTCATGTAATATATATTATTCCCTCCGTCCCAAACTTGACTACTACATTATTGTGTGCTCAGAGTTTAAGAAAAGACAAAGTCTAATATGAAAATTTTCATACATGAAAAAACTTTAATTTACAACCAAATTTTGTAATTGGTGAAGGTAAGACAAAATTGAGTGATTCATAGTTCACTCGGCCCAAGTGGTTCATGGTTCGCCCGACCCAAATAAGTCATAATTTAGGGTTCATTATTTAGTGTTTAGGGTGTAGATGGTTGATTTAAGGCAATTTTATAGATTTTCATACATGAAATTTCACACTAGACCTACACTTAAGAAAAAGTTATTTATTAGTATTTTATGTGATAAAATGTTGGGGTAAAAAGAGTTATTTATTAGTATTTTATGTGATAAAGTGATGAGTAGTTAGGGGTAGAAAGAATTATTTATTAGTATTTTATGTGATAAAGTGATAAAGTAGATATTTCAATTTAAGGGAAGGTGTAGTCAAGTTTGGAACGCCCGAAACGAAAATGTAGTAGTCAAGTTTGGGACATAGGGAGTAGTATATAAGGGATTATTAATTTATATTTTATATGGAGTCTATAGAAATTATAAAAAATGTATTATTTTATAATTTAGTTAATTAATTAATTTAACATCCTATTCTCGAGTCGGGACTGGCCAAAAATATTATTTTAGAGAGTTTATTAAATAATCGAGTATTAATTTAACTAGTTTATACTGTAACACGGTCATTTCTCATATTTTTATTTTCAAAATACCAATATGTATACATCTCTTTCCCAAACAAAAAACAAATGTACATCGTGTGTAATCTAATCAATTATCAAATCATAATATGTCATTATTATGCTCGACAGTCAATCCAAATAATTTATATTCAGATTTGAAATTAATTGGGTAAAACTTCATTTGAGTTTGGTTCGATGAAAATATAATAAAATTAAAGTTTAGTTCGAACTCAATATGTAAAAATTGATCAAATAAATAAATATTTTAAATTATTCAAGTTCAAATCGTGATATAATAGATTAAAAAATTCGTACAAATTCGATTTTGAATTTTAATAACTAATCTTCCACTATTTATTTACAATTAATAGTACCGTATCTTGCATAATTTTAAGATAAAAATAAATTAACACTCATATTTTTTTTAAATATAAAAAATAAAAGCGGCATGATCAAATTATGACATGTGAGAGGCAAGTGTGCTCTAATTCTTTAGATAAGACAAGAAGAGTATAAAGAGATGGGAGCAAAGGACGTGATCAATCATAAAATGGTCTCACATAAAGATCTTTTTCGTCTCGTTAGTTTCTTTTATCATTGGCCACCCACCCGAAACCGCACCACAATCATTTCAAAAGGGAATAAATTTTTTCTCACCGTGTTTTGAACCTTAGACCTCGGGTCTTTAGTAGTGGAGCTCTAACCACTTGAATTATCCACACTTAAATTATAAAATTAATAATTAATCTCGAAAGAAATAATAAATCTAATTAATTAGATGTCTATTTAAAAAATTATGCTTTCTGTTCTAAATATTTAGTTATATATAAAGGTATAAAGTACTGGACAAAAATTTGTATAGATCTGGTTCATACTATAAACTCGGTTATTTAAGTATCACTGTTACATACAAAAACTTTCACATCTCACCAGATAATCAAAATTCTTCAACAATTTCAAGACACTGATTGGTCATTGGAGTGCATATATATCAAAATAAAAAAAAAAAAAAAGTTTTGAGCTGCCCAAGTATATTCAAACATAATTACATTTATGATAAGAAAATAGTTACATTCAATCAAGACAACTACATCGGCCGAAGATCATACCAAATTTGCATGAAGAGCAAACGATTTTCATATACTATGCAACACAAACAAGAGGAAGGAAAGGAGCATGACAAAAACACAGTTCCTAGTTATAAAGCCATTGAACAAACAACTTATTCTCCAAACAAACACACAATGCACATTTAGTCCTCCAAGTAAAATATGGTAGGTTTCTTGGGCTCGGTGATCTCGATCGTCCCCTCGAGCATCTTCGCCACCTTCCCCATCGACGGCCTCATCTCCGCTCTATCCTGAAGGCACCACATTGCCGTCTTCACCATTCTATTGATCGTCTCAAAATGCGCTCGACTATCATACGTATGCTTGATACGAGGATCCAGAATGTCCTCCACGTTCATCTCTTCAAACACCTTCTCAAACGCCCACTTTGGTAAGAACCATTGGTCACTGTCCACCCTCGAATCTAATTGAGACGAGCACCTAGAACCACTCACAATCTCCAAAAGCACCAGCCCGTAACTATACACGTCAGCTTTTGAAGTGATTTGCTCGGGCCGGGTCCACTCGGGCGCCATGTATCCAGGGGTCCCGCGAATCCTTGACATGCTAATCATGTCCTCTTTCTTCCTCAATTTAGCAAGCCCAAAATCAGACACCTTGGGGCAGAAATCTTCCCCGAGGAGTATGTTTTCGGGCTTGATATCACAATGTAGGACCCACTCCAAGCACTCTTCGTGCAAGTACGCTATTGCCCTTGCAACCCCTAAAGCTATTCTATACCGTACATTCCAATCAAGAATTGGTTTGTTTTTTGACCCGAGAACTAAACCCATGTCTTCCTCCATCTCTAAGGATGCAGCATCAACCGTTTGGAATAAGAACTCGTCTAAGGATCCATTAGCTACGTATTCGTACACAAGTATTCGTCTACCTTTCTCAGCACAAAACCCCCACAACCTAACCAAGTTAAGGTGGTGCATACGGGCTATGATAGTGACCTCAGCCCAAAACTCAGCATCACCAGTTGTGACATTCTTCAGAGACTTCACAGCAAGCACTCTCCCATCATTCAATTTCCCTAAATAAACAACACCAAACCCACCCTTTCCAATTGGATTAGAGAAATCATTTGTGGCATCTTTAAGCTCGGTGTAACCAAACCTTTTGGGCCCACCGGTAGGCATAACCTCAAGCCCAAACGTTCTAGCCATGTCCCTATACTTGATGTACTTCCTGAGGAATGCCCAAAAGAAGAACACACCACTAAATAGCTCAGCTGCAAAAATAGAGCATATGATCAAGATATTCCTAGTGGTTTTCTTCGAAATTTGTGGAGGTTGAGGCAGTCTAATCTTCGTAGGACACATAGTTTCCATCAAAGTAGTCATACCAGTGAAGTTCGATACATCAGTTTCAGATGCATCAACCCTCAAAAACATGGCCGTCTCTGAAGCAGGGGACCAATATCCATCTAGCATCTTTTCCAACTGAAGAACACAGTAATTCGAGCCATCATACTTAAACATGAACCCTAAGCAATTCGGCTTTGCCAAACACTGCGACTCACAAGTCGAAAAATTGGTTGTTTTGATATCACTTTGGTTCAATCCCCCAGTAAAGTTAACAAAATCCAATCTAAGAAACTTGGTTCTTAAATTGGTTAACGGAGTTTTCAACTCGCAAGAATCATCAACACTTCTCCTATACCCCGGGGGACACACACACGAAGTCGAAAGATTCGAAGCATCATACATACATATAGAGTTTGCACCACAAGTACCATGGACTAAACACAATTGAAATAGAGCTTGCCAACAAACAATCCATTGACTCAACCCTGTATCATAGCTATAAAGCCTAAGATTACCATCATCATCGAGATTCAACCTTCTCAGCTTTTGAACCCCGTAATCAGATGCATAATACTTTTCATTATTATCACCATACGCCAAAACCCCCAAATTATCCAAACTCATGAATGCAGAACTACCCCAATTGGTCCAATAAGTATCATTCCTATCAACAAAAACAAGCTTCCTAGAATCAAACATGAACTTCCCGTTCTTAGAAACAAGCGTTGTCTCATTAATTTGTTGATTAGGAAGAATCGTATCGGTTGGAGACGAAAAACTTGTAAAATTACCGTAAATTAGATTTCCGGTGGGGAGCAGCGAGAACGAAGTTCCGTTTACAGTACCCACAGCTCGATGGGGCCATAGATTCGGTCCGTTGACTGAAGAGTTGACCAGACGGAGCTCGCCGGAGCCGGAAATGAGCAGAGACGCGGCGGCGGAAAGAGGGGAACGGCGGTCGGTTGACCAAACGACGTCGTGCGAGGAGATGTTGTAGTACCAGACGGAGAAAGTGTAGAGGGATGCGGTGTTTGGGAGGGGGAGAAATCCGGCGGCGAAGATGTTGTTTTGGGAGAGGAGGATTTGGTTTTGGGTGGGGCGCCATGGGGAGTTGGAGATGGAGAAAACGGATATGTTGGGTTGTTGCTGAGAGGAACAGAAATTGAGAATTGAGGTAGTGAAGAAGAAGAAGAAGAAGAAGAAGTAGAGAAGGAGGAAACGGTTGGGAGAAGCCATTTTTGGCGTGATTTTGGCGAATTGGTCATTCGGGTCTGCTAAAATTTGGCTATATTAATGGCGGATTGGTCATTCGGGTCTGCTAAATTTGGCTATATTAATGGCGTTGAATTCGAATGTGGGGGCCACATGGATAACGGAAAATTGGAAGTAGAATTCCATTCGTCAACTGAAATAAAAATAAAAGTAATACGGCAGAGTCTACATCGGTTGCATATGCAACTTAAGTGTATTCTAAAAATACGCTATTTATTTTATTAAAATATTAATTTATTTAGATTGAAATATAAGTTACATATTTCAACATAAATAAGTTGCATATTTTAATGAAAAGTTACATGTTTCAAAATTAATATTTGAATTGTACAGTGAATGAAAGACTGAATTCACATGAATTTTCTTTTTCAAAAATTGCATTATTAAGAAATATTTGAGTTTTTTAACAGTGATAATATTTGTGCATAATGTTACATTTAAAAATAGAGAGTTGACAAAAAAAATAAAATTTTGTGTGAACTCGAGTTCACCGTGACCTCGATTTTTATAGTATCATTGTAATATATAAAAAATATCATTGTTATGTATAAAAAAATATCATTGTTATGTATAAAACTTACCCCTGTTTAAAACATATTTTATACTTTTAAACAGTAAATTTTTTTATGCATATTAATAATAATTTTTTCACATAATAATGATATAATTTATATATAAACTTAATTACATAAGTGATACACTCACCATAGTCCATATTCGCATTATTTTTTGCCATATTTTTGTACACTTTAATTCTTCAAGTTGCAAACCCATTAAGTCAGTACAATTCTTTTTTTAAAAAAAAATTAATAATTACAATAATTCCCTAAAATAATCAATTCTGATAATTTTTTTTTATCATGTCAAGAAGGCGAAGTAACATCATTTCATCTCTAGGAAACCAAACCCAATCATCATAAGAGGGGACCACTAAACTTCAACTCTAAACCAAGAACCACAACCCAACAACAGGGGGACCACCACCCCACAAGAGGAAGACTACCACAAGAGGAAATAAATATTCCCTTTTTGTGTCTCGAACCGAAACCTCAAAGTCTCAGATGGTGGAGCTCTAACCACTTGAGTTATCCACACTAAGTCAAATCAATTCTACTCGATTGGATTTATACGTATTATTACTAGCAAGTTGTGTTTGTACTTTATACTAGGTCAATTCAATACAAAATACACGTCAGTATGTATATTACATTAATTCGTATTTGAATTATTTTGATATAAACGTATAGAGTACATACATAACTCTTTATTAAGCCTTCTATAGTTCTACTACAATATAAAATATGTAGTATGTACGAGGGAGTTTATAATTGTATCGAATGATTTTATAATTGGATTGAATGATTTTATAATCGGATAGATTGATAAAATTAAATTATATATTAATTGGCGGTTTAACCAGTTGGACCACGTTAAAATTATTTTTATCAATTCTTTTAAAATATTCCCTATATTATTTTAAAATATACTTCTCATATATTACATTAAATTATAAAATAAATATACACTTATATAATTTGAAAATTATAATCTATAAGTTTCATAGTGAAATAAACACAATATAATTATAGACAAACACAATACAATTTAAAATACTAAAGTTTAAAATAAAAATGATAGAAATAAGGAATACGTTTTAAATTAATTAAAAAAAATCGGTTCAACCAGCTTGATTGATTTTGATTGATATTTTGGATTTCAAAGTAAAAACGATTTTTTGAGGATAATCAAATCGATTTCATGGCCGATTTCCTGTTCAATCGGTTGAACCAGTCAGTTCAATCCAATTCTAAAAACAATAATATGTACAATGAGTCAATGATAGTACTAATAATACACAAGTAGTGTATATCTAAAATTAGTATGTGAAAAAAAATACTACTATCATTTAGCAAAAGTGTACCGATTACTTTAGGTTAGGTCATGTATACATCAGATGTTCTGTGTATTTTATAATGTATTTTTAAAATATACAATTTATTTAAACTGAAAAGTACAACTTGTGTTCGTAAAAAAATTGAACGCTTCAGTATAAATAAATTACATGTTTCAATACAACAAGTTATATGTTTTACAAATATATTGTGGACTCTATAGACACTGCACTTGGTGCACACAAAATACACTTTAAAAGAAATACAGTACACTTATTTTGATGAAATTAAGTATTTTATTATTTATCATTAGAAATGACAACTTCGAACACTACGCGGAAACAATAGATAAATTGTTTATAAAATCACGGTGTTTATGCATCAGTATTTTATATTTTTTCATTTTTCTTAAACATCAATATTTTATAATTTGAATCCTTTCAAAAAAAAATAAATTTATAATTTGAATTGAATATATTTTATTTTTGAAATTGAGGAATTCCACAAACGAGACAAATGTATTTGAGGGTTGATTTATTCTTTGTTACCAAAGTTTTCCAACGTTGAATTCTAGCTATAAAAAAACATGACCATGGAGAGAAAAAAGAAAATTTATACGAATACACCTTCTAGGATTTTTCTACGGTCAGGAACCACTTCTTCTTTCCTGACGTCAGGGGTCCAATAAAAAAATGACATGTCATTTAACTTCGCCATTAGCGATCTTGCTTCGCTAATGTGATAAAATGATTAATTTTTTTTAAAAATTATAATATTACCAAAATATCCTTCTAAATTTTTTTAAAAATATATATTTTTAGATTATGATATTTAGTACTAATATTTTAGAGAATTTTTTTTTTGTCCCATAATTTTTTTATAATCTGTCTTTCATCCCAAAAAAAAATTAACTATTCAATTTTGATTCTATAATTATCTCAATAGTCAAATTTTGTCCAATTTTCATTCAAAAATTGCAAACGACGTCATTTTCGATAATACACAAGTCACGTGCAATCAAATTTGGGGGTTTCCGTAACTTGATGATGTGGTGGTTTACTATAATTTTTATTTTTCTATTTACTTTTTAATTTTATACATATAAATAAACTAATAAAAATAAATTAAAACTAATACTAAATCCTGCTACGCTACATAAAAAAAGGAATTAAATTATTCCCATTCATCTTCCTCAAATATTTCTGTAAAAAAATCATTATGGTTCATCTTCCTCAGAAATATTTCTGCAAAAAAAATAAAAAAAATCATTAACCCTACAACCCTAATCGCCGCCGCTGCCCCATCATCGGACTTCATTCGCGCAACTGCCGTCGTCTCTGCCCAACCACAGTTCGCTCCACCTTGGTCCTCTACTGCCGTTCGCGGCCATGTTCTCTCCTCAATTGAGGATCAAAATCCTAATTCACATGGTATCAATCATTCTCTAAGCAAACCCCAATTTTTTTTGCCCCGATGTTCTCCTTTATCATCATCAATGGCAGACAATTCAACCTCTCCTTGGGCCTAAAAGATTGTGGAAATAAAAAGGGTTTTAGGATGAATTGATGGGGCTAAAAAATTCACAGATAATGGAAATAAGTAATCTGAGGAAATAGACCTTAGCTATTAACGTTGATTTTGGATCAAATAGTTTATTTGACCCTTTTATTAAAAAAAAAGAGTACCTTTGTGCAAATTTGTATACATAAAAAACATTAATTTTGATCAAAATTTTAATTTTGACCAAATAGAGATAAAAATTTCGCTAATCATACATTTAAAATGGGTAGGGAACGAAATTAGTACTATTAATCTTTGTGGCCTAATGGTCGACTAGTGCTTCTCTCAACTTGTAGACACAGGTTCGACGCTCTGCTACTATAATTTTTTTGTAAAATATATATATATATATATATTTTGAAAACCTTCCCTCTGTAAATTAAAAAAAATGCAAAATCTGCTTTTCTTTAAAATCGAACCTGGGTCCTGAAAAATTCTATAGAAGCAAGCATGCCACTACACCACATTGAAATTTATTTCATATATTTTTCATTAATTTATTTACCTTGTTATTTTTAAAGAAATAATGACAAAAAATATAATTAATCATATATAACTAGTGTCATGACAAGCAAATTGGAAGAGTTGATGTACACATTTTGAATGTTCATCTCACTATAAAATTTACACACATACTCAACAAAATTTAAAGTAATTATTGTCAAACCGTTTGCTCAAGTATATATTTTTTTAGTTAATAGTTTTAAGAAATACCAAAAAATTAGCACAAAAATATATAGTGTGCATCTGGAAAAGCATTTTCAAAAGCTTCTCAATGTGTTTACTCCACACATCGTCTTGAACAATAAGGTAGCCTTTTCCTTCCAATCGGTTTGAAAAACATTTCATACATCATAAATTCAAAACATAGAAAAAATGTAAGTTCTGAAGGATTTTAAATTTAAAAGAAAGTAGTATTATATTCAAAATATAAACAGTATTGTAGAAGAAATATAACAGTATTATAGGGAAAATATAACTGTATTACATGAAAAAGTATAAAGTATTACATCCAAAATAACAAAAAGTAAAAAATTTAAAATATATTAAATGCATAACTAAAGCAGTATTTAAATTCATAATCAACGGTCTTCTATTTTAATTTCAAATGGTAAATTGAAGTAGTATTACAAGTAAAAACATAACAGTATTACAAACAAATGATAACAGTATTACATGTAAAAATATATTAGTATTACAAAAAAAAAAACGTAACGAGCATTCTAAACATAAAGAAAATTAAGGTATTTTATGAAGGTTATCTAATCAAAACAAGACAGTATTAGATGCAAAACATAACAATATTACAATAAAATATATAATTTTAAATTTATTATACGATACAATTTGTAAGCAGAATTAATAATAGAAAAATATTTCCATATATACTTGAATCAACTAGAGTTAACTCAATTTTTAATTCATCAATCAATTGTAAATGTAATCTACAAATAATTAAAATATATATACTTAATTAAAATTGTTAAACACAATTTATTATTTAAAATGTCTCAATTTTAAAGTATTTAATGATCTGTAGTGTAGTGGTAAGGTTCGACCTATGTAGGTAAAATGGTTGACCTTTTTTTTTCTATATTAAATATACATCCTTAATTAATTTAATTTTTTTTTTGTTAAATATAAATTCTTAATTAAAATAGACAAATACACATTAATATACCGAAAAATTCAATGTTGTAACATAAATTTGTGTAGCCTAGCGGTTAGGCTTTCTTCGTTGTGCCCTAGAAATCCGAGTTAGAACCCTGCCTACGATCCAACGATAATCAATGGGTTTCCTGACGTTAGGAAGGACGAGGTAGTTCCTGACCATAGAAGATCCCTACTTTCTAATTTCATAATTCTTATTTAAACCATTAATTACTCACAGCCGCTCATATAAAATCTATTATAATTCCAGAAGTATATAATTATATATCATATTCAAAAAGTTCAGTCAAATGCATTCCTTTAATATATGCCTTAAAAAAGGGAAATATATATTATTCCCTTGAATCCTTCAAAGCCGCTCAACCCTCAATCCCCAAAAAATCGGTTCTAAAAAATCCAAATTAATCAATGGATTGAAATCAAAATCGGTTCACTATTAAAATCAAAATCAAATTAATCAATATACAATACAACTCATTTCGCAAGAAACCCTTTTTCCATTTTGCAAAACCCATTTCCCACATACCTTGGCGGGAGGCTGCGGGGGGCGGGTGATTACGGGCGGCGGCGGACGGTGTGGGGTGCGCGACGGATGTGCAGGTGAGCGGTTATGCAGATGGGCGGCGAGAGCTATGGGTGCGGTGATGCAGGTGGGCTAGGGTTTCTTTTTCTTTCTCTGTTATGCTCTCTTCTAGATACAGTTCGCGTTTATTTTGTTTTTTGAATTTTTTAATTGTAATTGAATTTTAAAAAAATGCAAAAATCGCCTAGGCATCATGACCTAACCTAGAGCGATTTCTTCATCCATGAATGGGGTACACAAAATTGATTTGTAGTTGCAACCCAATACAAAACTACTATTCAACACAAATTCAACCCCAGTATACCCCTGCCAGTCAAATCACACTTTCACTCAAACAAATAAATTAAGTTTCATCTCCCATTCACTCTCTCTCGTCATTATCTCTCTACATTATACCTCTATCTCTCCCTCTACACAAACACACGCACCCCCCTCTTCAAATTTGTGCGCACACACACACCCCTCCACTCAAACCTGCACACACTTATTTAAAACTAGAGATGGAGGTCTCTAAGATGGCTACGGAGGAGGGTAGCAGCGGCGACTTCCGAAATCATGAGATGACGGACGGAGAAGAGATTTCCGCGATCTACGGTTGCGGTGGTGGCGAATTGCCTTTTGTGGCTGCGGATATGAGTGGATCTGTACAGATCCGTCATCGTAGAGTGCGGAAAGGGTCGTCGCCGTACACACACACACAGTAGATCCAAAGGTTTGGTGGGGGAATAGATCTAGTGTGTGGGGAGGCAGTGGGTGTGGGGCGGCAGCGGATCCGTGTTTGTAGGGGCAGCAACGTCGGATCCGGGGGTTTGTTGGGGGGAATAGATCTAGGGTTTGATATGTTTTTTGGTCAGTGGTTGTTTGGGCGGTAGTAGATCCGCGTTCTGGGATGAAGGATGGTGGGGGCGGTGGCGATATCGGAGAAGGAGAGGCGGTGGGGTTAGAGTTATATGTGAAAGTATGTTTTTACTTTGTATAACAAACTAATTTACTCTTATTTACTGAGAATGAATGTTGTTTATTTAATGCAAAATGTTCAAAATTAGTACATATTGCATTTTAGTTAATGTGGTGATACCCGATCACAGAAGATCACATTAACAATTCCTAGTAAATAAGTACATCTTCACAACCTAGATGGAATTGAATACTCCATTGGTAAAGGTTGATGTATAAATCTCAGATTGACTTGTCTTGACCAAGAGATTACACTAGTGCATTGTGATGCGCTGAAGCGAACCTACAGAGAGGATAAATTCTTTCGTACTGACTTACAGGATGAAGAATTAGACCTCAGTGGTTATTGATTTCTTAACATTTGTCACTTAAATAGGATTGTGTGTAATTAATATTTATTGTTTTGATCTATGTTGGGTTTAGAATCAGACAGTGATTCTACTTTGTATTTTGGGCAATATTATTAATTATATGACAATTGCTAAGATTTAATACAGAGAAACGTGTGCAAGAAAAGTCTTGTTTGGAATTTATTTTCGGTATGGATAATAATGTTGAGTTGTCTTTACTCCAAGGAATAAGATATTAATTAATATGAAGCTTTTCAGTGTCTTAATTAATTAATGGACAAAATAATCTTAAACATGGAAAATATTAACTGTGAGCTATATTATCGTAATATGTGTTAAGATGGATAGTGCAATATTAATTTTATAGTGGAATAAATTAATATTAATGAGATGAATAATATTGTGGCTCAATTAATATTCAGAGCCCATTGGGAGGTCAAATCTTAATTCTTCTAAAAGCCCCTCAAGTAGCCCAAATATAAGTCCATTGATGAAAATGTGATTAAAATAAAATAAATAATTTATTGCTTATTTTTCCTAATTAATTTCAAAATTTTCAAGAAAAGAAAGAAAGATTTTATTGAAAAGATAAGTATTCTTGGAATACAAAATTATCTCATAAATTCAAGAATCTTGGACTTTGACTTTTCTTGGGAAAATTTTAAAAAAAAATGATTTTATAAGGGAGAAGATTTTTATGGAAAATTATTTATGGGAAAGAGAATATATTGGATATATTCAAGATTACTTCTTGCACAAGAATTAAAGATATTCCCTTATCTAATTTTTAGCCCTAAAAATCGGCCACCTCCTTGTTATAAATAGGGGATAATTTTTTCATCCCAGCCCAATTTCAATCTTGGAAAAATTAAAAATCCACAAAGATGGTGCAATATATTTTTTTCTTTTTCCTTTGTTTAAATTGTTCGTGCGTATCTTCCACAGGATAACGAGCAAGAACTTGAGATATACTTTAGAAGACATTTGGGTTGATCCATCGTCTCAACGGTTGTTTATTCAAGGGTAAGAATTCGTGTAAACTCCTAAATTCCGCATGTTAGGATTTTACGTGAATTATTTGTATGCATGTACGTTGTTGGTATTTGTTATTTGAATTAATAGGTTAATTCATGTTAGTAGTAAATTGTTATTTAAATTACAACTCAAATAAATCCGGGCAAAACGTTCCCCAACAGGTGGGGATGGAGGATTTTGGGGGGCGGCGGGCGGCGAAGGGTCATCAGTTGTGAGTGGTGGTCGTAAACCGCAAGTTTGTCTACAATTTTAGTTAGTGGTGGTCGTAGGTATGTGAGTGCCCAGAAATCCTCCACTATTTATCAGCAAAAAGTAATTTTTTTTTTTCTTATGAATAAATGATGAATTTCTATTGAATTCATCATGTAATTGATCTTAGTACTGTGTACCAATTATCTTCTAATGCCTTCACTATTTTTGTTCCCTGACACATTCAGTTAGGGGTGAGCATCGGTCGGTTTGGTCATCAAACCGAACCGAAAAAGCAAAATCAAACTAAATTGAAATTTTATAATTGGTAACCGAGCCGACCGAATAAGCATGATAACCGAACTTTAACCGAACCAAAATTTTCGGTTCAGTTTCGATTTTTAACCGAACCGACCGAAGTTTTTTTTTAATTTACATAGAATTCGAACGCTTGTCTCTTTCTAATCTGAAAAACAGATGACCAAAAAGTAAAATTTCTAATCTAATATAATACACCATGATCAAAACAAACTCTTAAGATTAATTGACACCTAAAACATAGGAAAAATCACACACTAAATACGCGTAAGTAATTAAAAAAAATAAAAAATTACTACCTCCGTCTCATTCTTTAAGAGTTTCTGACTGTTCATATGGATTTATTGGAATAGTAATAAAGTGATAAAGTAGAAAAAATTGTTTATTAGTATTTTATGTGATAAAGTAATAAAGTGATGGGTAGTTGGGAGTAGAATGAGTTGTTTATTAGTATATTATGTGATAAAGTGATAAAGTAGAAATAATTGTTTATTAGTATTTTAAAAAGTTTCTCTTAAAGATTGAGACAAAAATAATGGCAAGTTTCTCTTAAAGAATGGGACGTAGGGAGTATATAATAATTAATATTTTATATATTTAATAATATATTTTCGGTTTTCGGTTTTTTTTTTTTTGACCGAAAATTAACCGAACCGAACCGAAAACCGAAATTCCTAAAACTTAAAACCAAAACCGAATCGAAAACCGAATAACCGAACCGAACTTGAAAATTCGGTTTGGTTCGGTCGGTTAATTCGATTTTCACCGAATTTTGCACACCCCTACATTCAGTGTTATTTTACTTATGACAGTAGCTTAAAAGTACACATGCTAAAAAAAAAAAATGAACAGCTGATTCCACGGTTCCAGTTCCGGAACCGAACCGAAACCGTAAGATACATGGTTCGATTCGGTTCCATCATTTCTGGAATCGTGAATTACCCTTTTTTTTTTTTTTTTTTTTGTATTTTATATTTTATAATAGTTCATTCAATTATTTCTAAGTGTATTTCTTAGAATGTTAGAATTCAAGATACTTAGTTCATACTTAATACTTCAATTAATTCAAAATTATTGTTAGTTGATTTAATTTATTCAAGTTTTCATCTTCATTTTTTCATTGTTTTCAAGAGTCAAATAGTCAATACTCAATAGTCAAGTCAAGAGACTGAGATTCTAAGATATTTCTTTTTGTTTTTTAGTTATTGTTTTTAACTTTTTATTTTTTATGCTTATTCTTTATCATTCTTCTATAAATTTCCACACATCAAACTCAAAAAACTCATACAATTTTCCTTAATTTCTTCTCTTCTCTTGACTTGACTTAAACAAAAAAATGGCTTCTTCTTCTTCTTCATTAACAATAACTTTCGATGAAAACACTCCACCACCACCACCACCACCACCACCACCAACACCTACTAATATTTCGATCCCACAACATATTCTTCAATCTTCTCTATTTACGGTTCACTATAGAATTAATTCAAATATGTCAAATGACTATGGGGTAAATCCTAACGAAATAAAACTTCATTGTAATCATTGTAACAAAGTTTATCATTTTCGTCGTGGAGGAGGATATAGAGCTTTGGTTAAACATATACAATCAAAGCATCCGAGACGGGAGTCAATTTGACATGGAAACTTAGAAATGGTCCAAATGGTGATGAAATTTAATTCTACTAGATTAGTCTTACTAATTTACCATTGTTGCTTGCATTTTGGTATTGTACTAATGTTATTGTTATGTTTTAATTTTTAATTATTGTAATTTAATCTTTAATTTAAATTCTCATATTAACAATAATACAATAATTAAATTTTGTTGGAATTTAGAGGCACGTAAACACGTAATACATTCGCATCGGAAATAAACAGTTCACCAACAACGAACATATAATTGCATAAACGATTACAATATTCATAACGAGAAATCTTACAGTAATTCGATAGCAGATTTCTCAACTACGGTATCCACGTAATCCCCGTGAACAGATCTGCACAGATTTGCCAGCGTTGAATCTGAGACAGAATTTGCTAGGAAAATTCATAATCTAAATTTTATGGAGAAACTAGATTTTCTTGTTGTAGTATAATGAATCACAGGATGTCATATATATAGGGAGAGATTGACTTAAATCTTAAGCAATCTTTATTAGCAAGATAATTCATAATCTTGCAAAACAAATCTCAAAGATATGTTTTTCCTTACGGATATTTTCCTACAATAATATTCCATAATATTATTTGGGATTCCTATTTAATTAAATCTAATTTAATTAAATAGTAATAATAATTAATTATAAATTAATATATTATTAATTCTCCATAAATTAAATATTAAATCTAATTTAATACTTAATCAACCAACTATAATCCGTACACGAGAGTTACTTGTTGTGTGACCCATATGCCCTCATATATCGAGCGATTAGTAAAACTAACAGTCTTAATTGAACCCTAGATAATAAATCAGACATTCTTAATATAAGAGGTACGTTGCAAGAAACGTGCAACTACCTGTAACTGTAACATGGGTTATTACGATTTCCTCCTTTTATTCACGAATACTCGATTAGTCTTGAACATGATGAAGTGTCTATTCAAATAACTTAAATCAATTTATCTTCAATCACTAATTGATCACTTATGTCACACTTGGCCACAAAGTCCAAGTTGACGTGCATTGGCCAATGACTTTGATCCAATTATGATGAGAAGATGAGTATTCTTTCTAAATCCACTTTGAGGAATGAATCATTTTCGTGGTTCAACTACCACGCACATGCATTTCGTGATGAACCAAATCCAAGTCATATCTACCCATAGACGGGTGCAAGCGTCGGTCATGGTCAAAGTTCATCATTCCACACATGTCGTGCGTATTGACCTCAAGTAAAAAGAGTATCACATCGCTCCCACTAATTGAGACACTCGTAGACGCATATAGTGGAACTACATCAAATGGTTTCTCGGATGGGTATACCAATACCCTCTAAGGTATGTGTGCATCCATCATGAGATACCTAGTATCTCGTAGTAAGTTATATCTCACTACACTCTCTAAGAGTATGATGCAGATCGCACACCAATCTCCATTGCATCATCAATATCTCATTCTTGATGATCCTTGATCGGGCTATTTGAGAATCATGCTTAAGTCATCTGAGTTCTCACAACCTCAATGACAGCAATGACTCATGGGAACACTTGTACGAATAAATGCAAACAATCAAACATAATATTCAAACAAGTGTATTGTCATACATTAATATTAAATGAACTATAATATTAAGTCAAACTGAATATCATCGAGTATTATGTCCTTACAATAGATTGTCTCTAGGACACTAACACTAATAAATTTGTCATCTACATTCCTTCAAATTTTAGATCCAAAAAATGAAGAAACAAAAAAAAAGAAAAAAAAGGAACCGGAACCGGCGGTTCCGGAACCGAACCGAAACCGCCTTGACCGTGGTTCGGTTCCGGTTCCACCTCCAGAAATTTTGGAACCGCCGGTTCGGAATCGAAATCGACGGTTCCGAAACCGTGAGCATCCCTACTTAAAAGTACCAGTTTTATCTCCTAAGCTAAATCTTCTCTTTTCGAAGTACCAGTGTTTATATTTTTTTGATTTGTTATTGGATTTTGTTTTCCCTATACATTATGTTTTTTAGGAGGAATTGTATTTTTGTGGAATTTGTATATGTTTATATGCAATTTTTTAAGAATGAATTGTTGGAAGAATGAATGAGGGATTGAAAACTTTTAAGGCCAGATATAATTTGAAGAGAATGCTTGAGATATTTTTCTGCGCACACATATGCAATGTGGAGATGCAATTGCTTAATATAAGCAATGTTTTATGTGTGTATGCAACATATTTTAGTGTATATGTAATTGTTTAAGTGTATATACAATATTTTATTCGTGTATGTAATGTATTTTTAAAGTATATGCAATGTATTTTATGTATATGCAATTTTTATAATATACGTAATTTTATTTTTTGTATTATGAATAATCCATTGTATCATGAACATTGCAATTTTTCGTTTACCTGCATCTTTTAAAAAAATTAATTTTAATTTATTATTTAAATAAAAATAAATATTTAAGAGATGAAATAATTATTTAAAAAAAATTGTATGAAACATAAAGAAGGACACATATTTAATATGAATAAATATTTGAAAAATAAAGATGACAACATTAAAAGGGGGTGGGACCCATCAAAAAGTGGATGTGAAAAGATAACAGCTAGGAAAGAAAATTGAAGGGTAAAGATGGAGATAATATTGTATTATTATTATTTATTTATATTTTATAGTTTAGGGTTTTATTTAAGTTTAATTAATTATTAGTGGGTTGGGCTTTTAGGGCTTACACGCTTAAAACTCTAGTTTTCAATCATATATAGGAGTCTTAAGATTATTGTAAAAGCAGCTTTTGATGAAATTAAAATATTGTTCAGAGAGTTTTCTCTTATTTTCTCTTTACCGGTATTCCTGTGGAAATCAACGGAGATTGAGAAGATTGTCCAGTATCACGTCTTTCGTGCTGCATCAGTAAATTAGATATTTTTACATAAAAATTTTGTACTGTAGAGTAAGTTTTTTTGAATTTGTATCTGGTTGCTTTTTTTAGTTTAGCATTGTAGTTATTAGTTAGTGACCCAAATTTATTCATCCTATAAAATTGATATCATTACACTTATAATTGATATTAATGCACTTTTTAAATTAATACATATAATATTTAATGTTATGATCTCAATTTATAAATGTAACGATATCCGCTGATAAGAGTTATGATATTAGTTTATAAGTATTTCATACTATAACCAAATTTAGCAAAGACCTACTCCAATTATATTATGGACGATGCTACATAAGGTGATTCACTCTTGAGGTGATCGAATATTTTTTCAACTTACACAGTAAAAAAGTCTTTTGTACCCTTGATGAAATTTGACTCTATTTTTAGATGGATTTAGACCAAAATGATTTTCCCCCATTTCATACCGGGTTTTTTTTCTTGATTTCAACCAAAAAAAAACTCTTAATTTTAAATAAAATAAATAAATTAATGCACAAGTATTTTTTTTCCTTTAGTTAATTTTGAGAATTAATAATTTAAGATAATATTAATAAGTTAAAAAAAATTCCCCTCCCGACTACACCCCCACTCCCCTGTCCATTTTCTTCTTCCTAAAACTCTGCAACTCAGTTATATAAAAAAAAATCTTCCACTTAAAAATTCTTCCCCTCACGGGAGTGCAAATTGATTGTGATGGTGTAGTGGTATTGATGGAATTCCCATCTACACTCCCTTTATCTAGTCAAGCCTTAATCGTCTTGTATTCATCCTATGTTGCTTTATATTTTTATTTCTCTCGCATCTTTGTTCGCGAAGAATTTTAGAATTTAGGGTTGAATTTTGGCAACAAATACTAGAATTTATTTCTCAAACAAAATTGAAAAATACAGATGAATGTAGGGAAGAATTTTAGAGGAAGTTTCTTGAGGAAAATGATGAATCTGGGGATGAATTTCAAAGGAAGCTTCCTGAGGAAGAAGATGAATAGTTCTTTTTATTTTTAAAGTTAGATTAGAGAGAGAGAAAATGTAGGGGTCGGGATGAGATTCAAAATTGAAATTTCAAATCTTTTTATCAATTCAAAACTTATTGCTGGAGAGAGGACGAGTCTTTCATAAAAAGTAAAACGACATTTAACAACATAAAATAGAGCAAGAGACTTAAATATCCATGTCACCCCTTGGGTGAGTCACCCCTTTGATCTTTTTTTTTTTTTTTTTTTTTTTTTACGAGAGTCACCCCTTTGGTCATTCCTCTTACACTGTTATATTATTAAAAACGCATTTATTTACTCCAATTAAATAAGTTTTATGAGGCACCATGAGAACATCTCATTGTAAAATGGAACATAGGTTGAGCATTGGAGGAATTGATATAATTTGTCTTTAAATCAGTCTTGGCCCCATCATCATACAGGGTAATCGCCTAAGTATGAATTTTTATCAAATTTTTATTAATATTCTTTTATGAACGTAAGCATCCTGCCACACCAAACGGGCATTACAGAGAAGTCCAAATGACCAAAGTCCCCTTGTTTAGAATATTATAAAATATCACTTTAATTAAGAATATTATAAAATATCACTTTAATTAACAGAAGATCGATTTGACTGGTCGAGTAATAATTTAAAACTAGATGGCCAGAGTCACCCAGTGTTATTGGGATAAAATGAGTATTGTACCTTTAATAAAATAAATAATAATTTTTTTATATATTTTTTATTAAGAGTACAAAAATAATTTGGCACGTAAAAACAGTGTTCACCCCGGGGTTGAATTGTGTCATTAAAACATCACAATTTGTGGAAACAGATATCACGACATACATGCATTCAAAATGAATATTAAAAATTAAATTGGATGCATCAAGGTGAACCGGATTTGAAACTAGAGACGGCGACCATGTAGTAAATCCTTCATTAGAATTTCAACTTCAAAGGTTTTTCTAACTAGCAGCATCTCATTTCATGTGGTTCCTGCTTGTAATATTGGACCTCATCTCTAGAAGAGCAATTTAGGTACCAGACTGATTTCCTAACGAGGATTACCTATTCGATGTTTTTTGTGGCATACGCGATGAAATTTACACTGATGTCATCAGAAAGGGACCATCGCTTTGTCAGGGGGTTGTAAACAAACCCAGCCATTTCTTGGACCTGCAGAATGGAAAACAAGCAACAAGATACATTTCACATTTCACAAAACAAAACAAGCAACAAATTACGACTTACAGATATGGAAGCTCGTTGAAGAATTAGGGCTAGCTCTCTTCTGGCGTCAGAAAGCTCGACCAATCATGTGTGCCTTTTGGGAGCTGAAAATTTTACACGTTTCAATGAGATGAAAACGGAGCAATATACAGGCCGAGAATCATAAAGAAGATTATTGAGGCAGAACTAGTGTAGCATTTTTGAGGCGGCATGAAATGATAAATTGAAATTTTAGTATAAATTACGAAAAACGTAATGTGATACCCAGTGTAAAACATATTCTGCCATGAAGATGGCAGTTGCATATGCTCTCATTGATCGATTAATTGTTGAGATAAGAGTAGCTCCTCCAGAACTGGTCAGCGCTGACAAGGATTTACAAAAGTCAGCAGGCTCTGCAACATGCTCAATTACCTGGATGTCATGCAAACTATCAAATGCATATCGACGATCTACTAAACACAGATTAGTGCAAAATATCAAATAGATTTATTTGAATAATCACACTATATTAACAGACCACGTCGATTCTGTCAGAAACACAAAAGAGCAGATGACATAAGCTTACAGGAGATTAACAAATCACAAGATGAAATATCACTGAGTTTCTCTATTATTTTTAGAGCTCAAACATTGCAAAATCTTCATTTTTAAATAATTAGATAACATAAATATTAACAAATAAATTATACCTCTAGAGCAAGTACAGCATCGAATTTTCTCTGCTCCTCGACCAATTTCTCTGTCAAACAGTAGCAGTTGCGTCAGGTACGGAAGATATTTTTTAAATGTTCAAAAATGGTTTGAAATCAATCAAGTAATAGATCTTCAAAAGGATGTTAATAACCAAATATCAAGAACACCACATAAAAAGCCAGGAAACAAAAATAGGAAATAACAAAATTTAGGAAATAACAAAATTTAACTGATCAGCATACTGTCACACTACACTGACATAAGAAATGATATCAACATGTACAAGTTATGTGACAAATAAGAAGAAAAAAATGCAGACCCTAAAGAACCCTATTGGAAGAGAGAAACAAAAGTTCATATTAATTGCTAGAGAAGGGAAATATAGAAGGAAAAGAAATATAGGCCAACAAGAAGAATGTGAAGAAGCATATTGATAATTATGTAAGAGAAGACATCTTATACTTGTTGAAGCATAAAGTTGAAGCTTTAAGCATGTTTAGATTGGAATAAATTGGTAGAACATTTGAAGCCTCGTAGAAACTGAATAGCTCATAATCAGTAACTATGTCAAGACCAAATACAACCCCCAAGGGTTGGCCTAGTGGTGTAGGCTTGGGACTTAGAATTGTGCTCCTCACTAGGTCTCAGGTTCGAACCTCCTAAGTTGCGATCAATTCTTGAGATGAGTCAGTCCATACAGAGCTAAGCTCTGTCTTGAAGTGGGGCCCCCGCTAGTGGATGGTGGGTTCTGGTCCCCCGGATTAGTCGGTCCTTGGGCCGGATACCGAGTTGTCAAAAAGTCGAGAGCAAATATAAAGATGAGACATGCTGTAAAGACTGGACAGAGTAACTTAAATATAAGGAAAAAAAAAAAGTAAAAAGCAACTGATATATTATTTTAACCTTCATACTCAACAAATAGTATGATGTGTACCAGCTGTTGTGCATTGATAGTCAATAGATGAAGTTATTGGATCTGAATCCTGCAAAAGATGTATACTCACACTGACATAAACAACAAATGCAAAGATTTTTTATCATATATCCTAAATGCCATGCATATTTTGAATTTTTGATATATGGTACTAGTACAAAGCAAAAACTAGATCTTACCAAAAGTACATTGACAGGGATCAGTACTAATTTTCCAGGATGACCAGAATAATGGGAAGTAATAATTTATGTTCGTGCTCCTGATTCCCGTCACAGTATATAACAAGAAATTATATTTTGACTTCAATACTTATAATCATTAATATCACATTTTAGTTTGTACATAAAGTTTGGTGAAAATATTGCTAAATTTTCTGACAGACACAGGAATTTGCCTCACTGCATTCCGATTTTATCAAATTAAAATCTTTTACACTGTGTTAAGCTAGCAGCCTACAAAATATAAAGATGAAATTAGAAACACAACTTTGCACTAACATACAAGGGTTAATGCCACTTGCATATGTAACATACCGCATGAAGCTGCGCAATCTTGATATTCTTTTCCACAGCATCAATTCCTGTAACACTTGCACCCATACGAGCCAAAGGCTGAGACAACAAAACAAATAATTAAGGCCAGAAAAAATCACTTCAGGTACACAAGAGTAAATACAAGCAAAAATCACACACTATTTTTTTACATCCAAACTCCCATTTGTGATCAATCTAACAATAATGGTCATTGAGGCAACAAGTGCCAATAAATTATTATTTTACCAGAGTATATGATCTCCACAATATCAATAAATGAATCGTGCCTAAGTTTGAATATTACGGAAAAGGTTTAATACCTCAGATAAAATCCCCCCTCCGCAGCCAATATCAATGAATTTCAACCCTTCAAATGGCCTTGCACAATAAGGATCCTTGCTGAAAAAATATAATATTCACCAGTTTTGATAAGACCATCAAGATAGGGAAATATATATATATATATATATATATACACACACACACCATCACAATGCACACACTTATTAGTGTTTCTGAGATTCCTACAACAAATGCACTATTTTCCATTTAGTCATAAAAGCACGGGAACATCAAAAGAACTGCAGCAAGCTTCTTTAAAAGGACTGTTTAGAAAAGCAGCTTCTTAAAATACAAATAAATTTGCTCCACAACAGCGCCAGAATTAATGGTTGTTTACCCTTTCTGCAACTAGTGGAAATGGAACAGAGAAAAGATGAAGCTTAATTAAGAAAAAATATGATAATTTACACATAAATATAAAACATATATATCCTATCAACTCAGTTTCCATCCATGCAAGGAACTTAAAAACTCAAAGCTCAAATCCCTTTGAAATCCATGAAATTTTAAATTCAGTTATACTCAAATAATTGCAATCATACAATTGGTAAGCTTTATTCTAAAATAAAGTCCAACCATGGACTATCTAAATCAACACATGCACTACTAACTTACTAAGGACTTAAAAAAATACACAATATTTCAAGAGACAACAAATAAATCAGTGTGAACAATAGTTATTCAAATTTTTGTACATTAGTTATGTTACACTATTATTATAAGATAATAACATTTTAGGGACACTATAATATGTACACGAACATATATATAATGAGTGTTTGTGTAAATCTGTTAGGAAATAGAAGGCATAATGTATGCAATAAGAACTCTTGTTGGATCTCACATCTCAACTGTATTCAAATTACAGCTTTCAATTCATCCCCCCTAATTTATGGTACAAAAGTCATACATTCTCTTTTAGACTTTGCCCCATATTTGCCCTTAATTTCATCAATCAAAACTGGTTTACAAACATTTGGTTTAACACTGATGAGTCATTTTTTCACATGCCTGGATAATACATAATTGAATTATTTTAAGGATAGATACAGTGTACAGAGAACTTGCTTCCTAGAAATTTAATTCTCTAAAGAAAATGTGACTTAAGGTACTTTTAGAGAAAATGGGAGGGCCTGTTCTAGAAGAGACACGTAGCTATGGGTTACCATTTAGTAACCGACTCCTAAACACTATTTAAACCCCTCTCGCTCCTTTTTGTTCAAATCAACTCTACCAAAGTGAACTAAAAGCACAAAATTAAAAAAAAAAAAAAAAAAAAAAAACCACTGCGTTTTACATCAACAGAACAGTTTTATGATACAACTTATAAGAGCCTAAATCACGAAGCACACTAAAATTACCCAAAATGCCGGCACAACGATGACCTAATAAAAGCAAGTCTCGTCGGATTCATTGCGTGCAACGGCTTAAACGGTCCTTCAGCATCCCACCTAGCATCAATTCAACAAAACAAAATCAAATACACACACAAAATTAACAAAATAAAATCAACAAAAATCTTCAAAGCTAAATAAGCACCAGGTATCGGAAATGGCTGCGAATTTTTTTAGCTCAGTTTCATTCAAAGAACTCTTTGAACGGAAATTGGACACAGGTGGAGGAGTTGAAGCCGGAGCGGGTTGAGACGGTGGCGGAGCATCTGAATAACGCCGATTTTGGAGTTTATGAAGAAAATCCGTGCTGCCGCACTGATACGTGGATCGTGAGCAGTTCCAAGCGGGTAGAATTGGGGTTCGAAGTCGAGCCAGCAGGTGCTTGGAAGCCATTGTAGCATGTGAAAGAGCACAGCGAGCTAAACTGAAAATTCGATCAGGAGAATTAAAATGAAAAAAGTGGTTGGGCCTCCGTCAGAAAAATGGGCCGGGCCTAATAATATGTGGGCCGAGGTTATTAACACCCTCTTTTTAGTACACCTCTAACAACATTAATACACCACCAATAAATTTCTTAAACTATCCTTCTCCTTCTTAACCCTTCATTCCATCTAAAATTTAGAAAAATCAAAGGATACACCCTCACAGAAAAAAATTGTCACTCTCATCTCCTCCCAAGCCGCAGCCACTAAATTTGTTCATGTCCCTTCTACTCAAACAATGGCAAGAAATTAGTATTAGTTTTTTAATTTTTTGTTGTTAATTAGATTTAGGTTATTTAAGAGTTTTTGTTCAAATATTTGATTTATGGGATAAATATTTCTGGGTTTTTGCTTGAAATGAACGAACTCGCTTCAAATATCCACTAAGTGAATTAATTTTGCGATTGAAAAATTCATAACTCATTTTCTGATTTTCTAATCGATTTTCGATTTTATTTTCTGAAAATTTCATGCTTTCTCGGAAAAAATTCAGAAATTGGTAAATATTAAAAAAAAAACATTCGAAAAAAAACATTTAGAAGAAAAATGAGGTTTTCGGAATAAAATTTTAAAATAATCACGAATTTTCAAAAAAAACTTCAGAAATCTACTTAAAATTTCAATTTTTTCCCTAGAAATTCAATAGAGTTTCGAAAAATCAGGTGTGAATATTTTCAATAAGCGTGAACGAAAAATAAGTGTGCAAAATCATAAATTAAGCGCGAATAACCTTGGACGTTATTACCGGATGTTTCTTTTAGCCTTAAAAATTGCATTGTAGCGCCTGTCTTGAAGATATTATTTGAATTTAGGATAAGTGGTGTATACCATCACAACAAAAGAAAATTGAAAAAAGGGCAATTTTGATATTTTATTTATTTATTAGAATCATAAAATTGGAGGAGTGATGCATCTCCTAATATTGGGGGTGCTAATAACTTGGGCCTAATATGTATGCGAGCATCGTTTACACCGAAAACGTGAAACAAAGGTTACACGTTTCAATCTGAACAAATTGTATATTTCAGTACAATAAATTATATACTTCATAAATATATAACGGAGTGCATAGTGCATACAAGATTTCGTAATTAATAAATAAATAATATGTACCCAATAAATAAAATAGAGAATGCAAGTCATCGGGCCGCAGATGCTACATTGATCCGAGCCCATCAGGCCACAAAATTTGGCCCAATTAGTTGGGATTATATTATATTTTCACGGCACAATGCATACTTACTTTTGAGTTAATCATCAACTTTAATTCTTTCAAAAAAAATCATCAACTTTAATTTGATGGGCTAGCAAAAGAAAACGAGTCAAGTCCTTAGCACCTCTACAAATTCAGGATTTCAGTCAATTATTGAAAAAGAAAAAAAGACACTCTAAGTATAATTTCGATCTAACCAAGATTTTAATTCTTTAAAAAGAATCAAACACCAAAAAAATTATTTTTTAAAACCGAACAAATTATTAGTTAAAATCAAAACGAATTTAATAGATATTATTCGACATAATACATCAAAAGCCCTGAATTCTCAAAATTTATCACGAAAGGTTATTGAACCTTTTTAAAAAAAATACTTAAACTATATAATTATATAATTATTGTTTTATGTGATTTTTTTTTACCGTTTGTTAAAGACAAATTTTCTTTTGGAATTTGATTTGAATATAATATCATCGAATTGGGCTAATGTGTATAGAAAATATCAGTCTGATTCAACAAAATTCAATGATTTTCTGTTATCGGAAACTTCATGAAACAAAAGTTATCAATTTAAAAACCTTTTAGAACAAAAAATAATTTAAAAATATTTCAAAATAAAATTTAATAGTTAGTAGAAGTCTTTTGATGCAACCAAGTGACTTAGCCAACCTGACTCCTCAATTGAGTGGGAGACCCAGATTCAATTCCCTTTGGAAACGAATTAGAGTATGAGAGTTATAAGGTGGCTTGGTGAATTTGTAGAGTGTTTGGGTGCTTGGTGTACTAACTACTAACATCTTAACAACTAACTTTTGTCAAAAAAAAAAAAAAAGTCTTTTGATGTATTATTTGTTTTGACAAATTTTGTCCACCCCTTGGCTGTGATGTAAAGTCCCGACTAGTCCCCGCCTAGGCGGTCGTCGGCCGACCCGATTTTGCCTAGGCGCCGCCTAGGCGACTAAGTCGGGAGCTAGACGGCTAAGTCGGGAGCTAGGTGTCCAACACTAAGGTATTATTTGATAATGAGAGATTTTTTTCTTATAATAAATTGATGATAAGACAAAAATTGATAATTTTCACTACACTAAAATTCCAAAACACAAATTTATTTAGTTTTTTATGTTAAATAAATTTTCTTGTACTCTATAATGGATAATATATATAAAAAAAAGTGTTTCAATTGTTATCTAGATTTAGGCGGTTGTATAGTAAATTTGTTAATTAATTTTAAAGTGTAATTTTGTTATAATATTTTGATAAGTAATAAATAAAACTCATTTAGATAAAAAAAAAAAAAAAACCGAACCGTCTAGTCCCCGACTAGTCCCCGCCTAGACGATTTAGGCGTTAGGCGGTCCATATCCGTCCGACTACCGATTTCCGACTTTTGCACCCTTGCCCCTGGGCGCACTGTAGACGAAATTCAGTTGAGCATACCCCTCGTTTCAATAAATTTAAAATTGTAAAGAATTCGTCTATGCCAGCCAGCCTTGATCACTTTCTCACACTAAAAGCATACTACGACTTCCGAGCTTTCTCTCTCTAAAAATGGCTCGAAAGAAACTGGTTTTTGCTAAAGATGGCGAAGAAGAAGATGGAAAACAATCTCTAGACAAGGCAGGTGAAGAAGGCACAGCGCTTGAGTCTCCGAAGAAAATCAAGTTGAATGCAGATCGTGAACGGGTCGGGCCCGAACCCGCAGAAAACGGGTCGGCGTGTTCTTCTCCATCTGCATCCGGTTTTATAGTCATGCCCAATTTTAAATCTAAGAAAAAGGCTTCGTTCACTAAGATATTCTCGGATGAGGACGAAATTGCTTTGCTTAGAGGTCTGGCTGTTTTCTGGGCTGATGGGAGGAACAACAAGTGGATGGAATTTTACCAGTTCATCAAGGATGATCTCACGAATCAATTTTCTAAAGTTCAAGTTTCTGAGAAGGTACGCAAGCTCAGGTTAAAGTTTGAAACGAATTTTGTAAAGGCTAGGGCCAATGGGGGTAAAATTGATTTCTCCGATTCACATGAATCGAATGTGTTTAGATTGTGTAAGGCTCTGTGGGGAGATGAAAATGGCGTTGTTGAGGAGAATGAGGATGAAAAAGGGAATACGATAGAGAGAAAAAGGAAAGAAGTGGGCGAGGAGAATGAAGATGGAGAATCAAACGAGATGCAGAGAAAAGGGAAAAAGGTTAATGAGGGAGTGAGAAAGAAAAAGAAAGAAAGAAAACAAGTGCATGAGAGTGGTGAAAAGGGCAAGAAATTGGAACAAGAGAAAGAAGTAGATGAACATCATCAAGAAAACAATGTCACAGAAGAGCAAAAACAGGTGGTTGAAATCATTGAATTGAAACTAGGGAATGAAGTGGATGAGGATAATGAAGAAAATAATTCTACAGAAAAGGGGAAAGAACAAGTGATGGTGATTAGTCAGGAGGATTTCCAATCTGAATTCCCGTTGTTTTATGCGTCATTTGACACTTTTAAGTACCCCAACATTGTTAAAGAGAAATGTGTTTTGATTCCGCGAGATAAGGCGCAGAAGGTGGAAGAAAAGTGCAGGGAATTGAAAGCGGAGGCTCTTCGATTGGAGCTTAAAAGGATTGATCTGGTTAAGAGGGACCTTCAATATCGTTTGGAAGAAATTTGAAGGGTTTGCAGTATCTTTGTGTAGAGGTATTATACTTGGTTCTCATCATTATAAATACATGTTTTAGTTCATTTAAGCATGCACAATATTAGTAATTCTAGTGTTTTGATCATTGTAGCATGTGCATGATTCAGCTTGGTACAAATAAAATTGTTGGCCTTAGAGTTTCATTGAGATCTTTTGATAGATGACTTCAGTATACCGAATACAGAGCTCATTCAAATGAAACGACCCGTGGTGACCTGATTAAGATTTTTCATTATAGGTGAATAACTGATACATACTGGTTTCTTCTATATTGTATTTGAAGCCTTAGTTGAATTAGATCAGAGAGAGAAAATCTATAATCTATAATCTCAATCTCATACTTATGTGAAATGCAATGAGATAAACATTTTTGGCAGAATTTTCCATTTTAGTATCTGAAGTTGTTCCGTATAGGTATCTTGTATGGTGTCGTTCCAGAAAAACTGAAAAGCTCATGCAGTTCAGCATCAATTTATTAGACTTTTGTAAAATATATGATCTTTATTTAAAACTATATGACGTGTATCCATCTACACAGGCTTTTTTTTTCCTTTCATTGGCCGCCATTACAGATTAGAAAACAATAGGATAGCCTTTCATCTAAAATGGAGTTCAATTAGCTCTACATTTCGACAGTTATATGGCACTTTTGAGTACTCACTAAATTTTGGACTAAACTGATTGATTTCATGCTCCATTGGATCATAGTTTGCAACTTAGCATATTTGAGTTGATTTCCTCGCATTTTGTCATCATTTTGGCACAACTCTTTGTAACGTTTTTGATATGCATGTGGAGTCCGACATCATAGTAAACTACTTGTCCACTGTAGCATGGTTCAAGTAGTCTAAGCTGATGTTGGGCTCCATATCATTACTCTTTTTCATAAATATTTTTGCAGGTATACTTCTAGCCATCTTTTATAGCTTTTCCATTTGTTATACTTATAAGGAATTACAGAAATTGTTGCATCCCTGCTTTTCATGGGATTTGAATTATGTCAATTGAGTCTATTTCATGAACTAAACAAATAATGTTTGTTCTCTTAAATGGCCAGTTACTGTAAACTTGTGGTTTATCGTTTGAGCGTCAGTTTTGCACTACACATACCATCATCTGGAATTACTGCTAAACAATCATTGTCATCAATGGTCATATAGCAAACGGTTTTAGCTGGCTGCTGGCAAAGTTTGTTGTTCAGTATAAGCTTAAATGAAGTGAGTTTTAACATTAATTTTCATTCTTTCTGCTGGCAGTGTGGATGCTTCAAAATAGGAGGCTCTCTTTAAGGCATTAGTGTATTCAGAATCGGTAATATATCCCCTTTAGTCTATTGGATCCAGAATTTTTGGTTGATCAGAAGGTTTGGTCTATTTTGTGAATCTTGTAAAGTATATCATATGGTAGAAGTTCGGGTGAATTTTGTTTAGTTTTTTGTCGGTTTTTTGCGATCTAAGAACCGAACAAATGGAAGAAGTCAATGTGAATCTTATCAAGTTCTTTGTTGGCTTTTGTGATCTTGAAAAGTTTTTAGAACCGCCTAAAAAGTTAATGTGGATCTTGCTAAGTTTTTTGTCGGTTTTGAAAAGTTTTGAGAAGCGAACACGTGGAAGAAGTTAATGTGAATCTTGTATTTTGTCGGATGTTGTAAAGTTTAGTTTAGTTGGTGGTGGTGAGAATGCTAATGTGGTGACTGTTTTAAGGAAAGAAGCACTAGTTATGGAGCAGGTCACTACAGAAGCTTTTACTTGCCTGGGGATTTTTCATGTTTTATGCTGTTGGTGTTGCTTCTGTGTAATAAACAATTGATTTAAGTTGCTTTATTTTACCACTTTAAACTGTTATGGCTTTTATGTCCAAATCAATGTTTCTTCAGGGTAAAATGTCAATATAGTCCTGTAAGCAAAGGGGCATAGGTGACATAGTTAACTAACAGAAGGATAAGTCTTGCCTGGTGAAGTAAAATAATAATGAATGTTGGTGATTTGTTGTGAAAATATTGGGTTCTGATCAAAATGTTTTGTCAATTTGCGCGATTGTTGAATTGCAATTTAAAATTTGTACTGGATTTTTTCTGTCTCCATATTTGAAGTTTTGGACCCATTATACACAAAACAAGGTTTAAACTAATTTTTAAATGACAAAAAAAAAAAAAAAAAAAAGATTTGGTTATCCTAACTAATGCATATTACTATTGAGAAAATTTTGTAAAAGTGAAGTTTGTTAGTTAGAAAGATGCACAATAGATTAAAATGAGTATTGTTTTTTAAAATAAATTTTAGGTCAACTGCAGCAATATAAAAGACCATAGTGAACTATTATATCTGCTATAAACACGTTCTATTTTCCAAACTGAACAAAAATAAACTTGTGTTTCCCATGTTCACAGCTATGAGGACTGTAATGCTTGTAACCAAAACAAAGTGGATCCTGCAGATTAGAGAAGTAAACCAACACGATAAAGCAAAATCTTGTATGCACCCGTACAACTCAAATGTTTTTTTAAATGACATTAGTTGTTTTCATAAAAGGTACTTATTAGTTTGTTTGTACACTTGTTTTCACTGTAAAGTACTCGTTATGTTAAGTTGCGCTATACAATTGGTGTACAGGAGTATTACTCACACGAAAATATAAGCACCGAGTTTTTGGATATTCAAAGAAGAAAACACCCTCGCGAATTACCAGAACCGATGGCAGAATTTGGCTATGAAGATCCAGCATTACTCTCTTTTGGTTCTGAAAAACTGGTATTGGTTCTCAGACTGTTCATCTTCTTCACCCTCAACGTATGCTTTGTATGTCGAACGCAGTACGATTTCTCCAGCTGATCCGTTTCCAAACGGAGGTCCATCTTGGCTTTTTCGAAAACCTGTATAATGGAAGTGCTTAGATTAGCATTCCAGAAAAAGAAAATTCAACTGATTTTGAAATTTATAATGAATCAAAAGTAGCAGAAACTAGAGGTATTAATCAAGTTACATTAAGTAGGATAAAAAGGCTGGTAAAACTGATACGTGGTATTAGGCACAGTACAAAAATGAGGCACTAACACATAAGTATTAAAACTTGAAAGTACAATCACATAAGGCAGGCCAATGGATACAGAAAATAAAGCAAATGAAGAAGTTTATTTTACAGGAAACAACTGAAACATAGTCTCCTAAACTAAATCAGAGCAAGGTAAAAATGATTGTCCAATTTGGGGCCGACCCATTTGACTAGAGTGGGCCAAGATGGCAACCAGCCCGTTATCCTTCCACTGCTGAGAGGGGGTGGTTGACGCTGCTCTGTGGAGCCAGCCTGGCGCAATACCCACCACTTTAGGAGCCACGAGGCCTAAGCTTTCGCCGGGACCACATAGCCCAACTCCCAACTTGGAACGGGCGGCCCAGAATCAAGCCACCAAAGGCCCAGCCAAACGGGCTGACCAAACGTCCAATCACCTTAATGCCCCCACTTGGGTTACAAGCTTACTTTACCAAGCTCGGCGATAGTTGCGTGCATTTTTGGTGTCTATGAATTTGCTGCAAGTTTATTTTCTTTCGATGTGGGATATCTGTTCCTTACAGATCAAATAAGTTCCCAAATTTGCGTTCCATTTATATTGACTAAAGTTACGTAAAAGTAAAACATCACTGCATCCCATGATTAAGGGAATAAAAGAAGCAAATTTCTCTCAGATCTTCCGCTCTCCTTATCTTCCGTTGAATTCTGTCTTTTGTTTTCTTCTTCATTCTTCTCTCCCTCATTCTCTTTCTCAATTTTGCATATTGTGGAATTGCAATTTTAAATTTGTATTGGACTGTTTTCCTTTTCTCTGTTTTTAACGTCTCTGTTTTTGTCTTTATAATTTGAATATTCTTGTTTAGATGGGGGCTCAGAAGTCAGAATCCAACCACCCAACCATAGACAAAAGGTCAAAAAATAATATTAAATGATAAATAATTGGGTGATCTTAATAGATATGTTTGTTAGGTTCGTTATGGGAATACAGTGGGTTGGGAAAATTCCAAAATTTGATATTTAGGTGGTGTTTTAGATATATAGTGATGCACTATCTTTTTTTTTTTTTTTTGAAAAATTTGTCTCATACCAGCTTAAAAAAGAAGTGATTCTAACTATTTCAAAATAGTTTCAGCCACTTAGATATTTGATAATCTTGATTAATAGTTAAAAATTTAAAATATATGTTTATTTTGAAATTTTGAGAGAATGTGATTGTTGTTTTATGTCAAAACAAATATGAAAAAGTAATTGAGTGAAAATTCGGGATAAAACATCTGATGCATACCAATTAAAGAAGTTACCTGATCTCCCAATCTTAAAATAACGAATGGATCTGTTTTGCCTGCTAAATTATGGAACAAAATCATGTCTCTGTACTAGTGAAAAGAGTAAAAATCAGATAAGAAAATATATTTCTGTGTATTGAACACTTGATTAAATTGCTTTATTTTGCCTCTTTTATGGCTTATGAATCCAAATTAATATTTTCTCAGGGTAAAATGTCAACTTAGTCCTGCAATTTAAAGGGTTTAGGGTAACTGACAGGAGGATAAGTCTTGCCTGGTGAAGTACAAAAATTATGAATGTTGGTGATTCTTGTGAAAATATTGGGTTCTGATCAAAATGTTGCGTCAATCTGGCACGATTCTTTAATTGCAATTTTAAAGATGATTTGGTGATCTTAATCGTTAATAGTCTCACGTCAGATGTTCTTCAGCTTAATTATTAGGCAGATACCATTCAAGATGATACACAAGCATATTACTATTGAGAAAAAAAAAATGGAAAAGTGAATTTTGTTGGTTAGAAAGATGCACGAGAGATGAAAATGAGTATTATATTTTGAAATAAATTTTAGGTAATCTGCAGCAATACAAAAGATCATAGTGAACTATTGTATCTGCTATCAACATGTTCTATTTTCCAAACAGAACAAAAAAAAAAAAAAAACAATGCAGCTTAAAGCACTGGTACATAAACTTTCTGGATGCAAGATCGTAGCTTGCTGTGAAGTTATGAAGCTCATACGAATTGTTTGTTGTACGTACAACTGCTGCAACGGGCTATGCGAAAAAACGAAATGCAAGAATCTGCATTTACTGTGATCCCTTACACTTGAGATGAGAGCTGGTATAAGAATAATCAAATACACCTATAATTTGGGATATAAAACATGCTTTCAATGATTATGCATGCATAATTTATCATGTGCAGTCTGATGTACATTGAACTTAAGTATAAGAATGTGTTTGCTATCTATAGACAATTAAGTGGATATGTATCCATGTCCAGACTATATACGAAAGCCAAAAACTTAGCCGCGAAAAGAAAAGGAAAAACACTTGCTCTACACCTAATAACAATTTGATGATCTAGTAAAGGAGAAACAGTCTACTACACCTTTCTTTGCACTCTTCTGGAATTTTTCGTAAGTTCTATCTGCCTCAACTCGAAAAGATAAGCATAACGCAACAGCCTGTGAATCGTAATACAAAAGGGTCCTATAGGAGAAGAGAGCAATCAGAGTATCTGAACTGAGTGAAGAATATACAGTAGTCCCTCAGTAATGTCGGGGATAACACACATCAAGGATTGAACAAACTTGTGTTTCCCATGTTCAGAGCTATAAGGACTGTAATGCTAGTAACCAAAGCAAGCCAAAACAAAGAGGATCCTGCAAAATTAGATTCCCAAAAGTGGTTATCAGAATTAGAAGGAATTATGAAGTAAACCAACAAGATATTACAAGCTGGTATTTAGGTATTCAGATATTCAAAGGAAAAGGCATATACTTCTATGCACAAGTTGCACCGCGCAACTCAAGTGAAATTTTTTAGTTGTTTTACTAAAAGGCGTTAGTTGACTAGCATTAGCTGTTTTCACTGAACAGTATTAGTTTTTTCATTGGACAGTATTAGTTGTGTTACTCCAAAGAAAAATACCTCGAGAACTACCAGAATCGGTAGCAGAAATCGACTGCATAGGTCCCACATTACTCTCATTTGGTTCTGAAGCATCGGTATTGGCTTCAGCATCTACAGACTTGGCATTCATCGTTTCAGTTGCTACTATGCCTCTAAATTCCTCGCTCACTAACAAGGCTGCCAGAACATCCATGAAAGATTCCTTATCTGATCCCATAATGTATTCCTTCTTAGACCGGACATCTGATTCATCAGAATCAGACAAGTCATCCTCAGATGCCTCAGTATCTGTCAGTAATTTCTCAGACCTCTCGTCTTCTTCATCCTCAACATATGCTTTGTATGTCAAACGCAGCACGATTTCTCCAGCTGATCCATTCCCAAATGGAGTCCAGCCTCCTCGAAGTACAACTATCCTGTCTGCAGGAACTGTATCTTTCAGAGAGCTAAGATCAACCTGCAAAAGAAAGGAATTACCTCACCATACTGTTGGAAAAATAATACGAACATGGAAAATGTTTACTGAAGATAAATAAGGTTTCTATCTACATTATAGACAGTTCAATAGTTCATTAGCTTGTTTTGGCTAATCGAGGGCAATAGAATAAAATTTAGATAAACTGAGAAACCATTGCTTCCCTTGTACTCCCTCCGTCCCATTGTAATTGTCTCATTTCTTTTGGCTGAATGGTTTAAGGAATAGTATTAAAATATTAGTTGGTGGACCTTTTTACTTTTTTGTGGATGAAAAAGTGAGGAGTGGTATATTAAATGGTGGGCCTTTTTGCTTTATTGGGGATAAAAATATAGGGTAGTGGAGTGTTACTTTTTCCATTTATGGAATGGGAAAGTTATAGTGGGACGTCCATAAAAGGAAAGCGAGACAATTACAGTGGGACAAAGGGAGTACTAAACAATGTGAAATTAAAGAAACAGAAGACAATGAAGAAACATATATAATATTCAAAAAAGGAATAAAATAGATATATATTTGCAAATTCAAGATGTCATACCTCCGCAGTTCCTACAATCAAGTCTGTGAATCCAAGTGAATCCTTTACTTCAATGCGCAATTTTTCTTTCCTAGGGTCGGAAACTAACATGTCAAAATCCTGTGAGATATAAATAACTTAATATTAGTTAACTTAATCAGAACATATTCTCATGAAAGCACGCACATTTGATACATACAAGTTAAAGAACTCACCTGATTCCAAATTGGCTGACCAGGAGGTCCGATAACTGTTGTTTGGCTGTTTCTTTTACTACGTATAACTTGATCTCCCAATCTTAAAATAACGAATGGATCTGTTTTACCTGTAAAATTGTGGAACAAAATTATATGACTCTAAGAAAAGATAAAAATTGGGAACGATATTAATTCCGTCTGAGCATATCAGCCCAGCCAAAGACCAAATTTGTAATGAATTCTATAGTCCTCTCCATTAACCAGATCCCTTTATTTATACAATATTTCCCTCAACTAGGGCAAACAGACTAGCTGATCATACTTATGCAACAATACTCCAAAATAAGCAGTTAAAACGTTCACTTAGAACTGTAAAAAGTAAAATTCATACCATAAAAAATATAACTGAGTTTCCGCGCATCTAGAAGAGTCACAGATAATTCTCCTGTATAGTTTTTATTTCCTTCTTGAGTTTCTCCAGATTTGGTACCAAATGGAACAGGTCCAACAGCTTTTCCCATTTGAAAATCTAGAACTATTTTTTTAGGACGCACAAATAGCTTTGGTAAATCCTCGGTGAGAAGCTTTTTCAAAAACCTGCATAATGGAAGCGATTAGATTAGCATTCCCCAGAAAAAGAAAATACAGTTGACTTTGAAACTGATACTGAATGAAAAGTAGCAGAAACTAGAAGTAAGGTGCATATGGAACCACATGGCAGAAGAAGAAGAAAACTGCTTACATTGACAGGACAGGTATCGCTGAGATTTTCGCGTAGACAGAAAAATGGGACAACATAAGATACAAAAGTTAGTAGGTTATCTTGATATATAAAACTGATATAAATTAATTAAACACAAAAATATGTTCTTAACCAATCCATGAATTAAAATAAGGAGCTTCACTTAACATCATGGCAAGAAGCAAGAAACTACAATCTTTAGTCCAAACATCCTACTTCCATTTTTATTTTTTTAAATCCCTGTTGATAGCTAGATCAAAATCATCCAAGAATAGCAAGCTATACTAACATCGAGACAAGAAGCAAGACACAACAATTTTTTGTACTAATGTCCTACTTTCATCATTCAGAAATTAATTTACGTATATAATTGTTATCCAGGTCAACCGAGGACAGGTATAATATCTCCACTGAGTTAGACTTGGAACTTTGAGAGCAAGAAAGTGTATCTTCATAGATATTTGTTCAATGAAGTCAATATAGTCCCAGTTTAGATAAAGAACCAACAAGATTAAGTGCATGCACACAAAATATACAGACTGGATGTGGTTTTTATTTATTCAGTTAAATCATGCACATATTCAAAGTTCATATAATATTTCTCAAATTGATCGTGCAACTGCAATCATTGTTATTAATTTTAAATTGCTTCTCTATTATCATTTTTTTTTAAGATCAAATGATGATTCGAACCCATGACCTCATGGCATAGGATGTGGTGCTCTAACCACATGAGCTATTCCACTTCGTCTATCATCATGTAAATTTTAACGACTCCTCAGGATCATTTTGAACTGTTTCTTGAACAAAATTGTGTTGTAATGATAATGTACAAAACAGTTATATACGCTACATTTGAGATTTTTTGTAGTAAGAAAAAGAAAAACACTGCTAAAAAAAAAGGAGTGCTGGACTTGACCTGCTGGTATTGATCTTAGAATGAACAAACAAACAAAAAAGAAATTATCACTATGATTCTCAAGATAATAAAACAAAAGCTTTTACATCTTTAGCGAGATTAACTAAGCTATTCAAGAAAAATGATTAAAAAACATGTAAGCTCTTGTATCAAGCAATAAAAATTGCAGAAACGTGGAAAAAAAAAAACAAGGAAAAAGTATGAGCTGAATCAGATTATGCCTAGTAATTATGTAAGTGTCCCAAAAAAAAAAAAAAAATTACATGAAAAAATTAATACCAATTAATATCTTTTTAATGAATCAGTTATTATTCCTCTAATTTCTATTTACAAAAAAAAGTATTGCCAAATAGAGACCAAGGATAGAAACAGTCTGTACATTAATATCAATTTTGAAGAATTTGATAGTCGCATAGTGCATACCAAATTTTAATTACTAATAAGGGTGAATATTTCTTTGGAGTTATAAAGCAAAGAAGATCCTTGGGAAATTTCTAACTATTAGCTCTTTGAGTTATTTCACAAGTATTTCATTTGCTTCTTCAATATTCCTAAGTCTTCACTTTCATTTTTCACTAGAGTAGTCTAGTATATCATGATGTATGCCATGATTGAGCTAGGATTATAACATACCCATTAAGTTGAATAAGCGAAATGGTGATAACTCAAACTTTATCTTCGGAAGAGAAACGAAGGCCCAGGAAGCAGCTCCCACCCATGGCTCTGTCGGTATCAGTCGCAGTTTGACCCATAACTCCCCATCAATGTCAAAGTCTCGCACACCCACTGGCACGGCAATTGGAAGGATGCCGAATTTAAGTGACAGAAGTAGAAGCATGCGAGCACCCCCAGTGTACCGGAGGCCAATCTGGTATCTTGGCACCAGGAAACAAAGAACATTACTAACTTAACACAACCCAGAGCAGTAGCCATCTATCAATAAAGATTCAAGAGTGAAATTCATTTTGCAGCATGATACATGGGTTTTGGATAAATATCTTGTGATTCTTACTGCACATGCAAAGCTAAGATGGTGTTTGCAAACTCTACAAAGTGGGGTAGAATCACTTTTTTTTTTCAAAAGCTACTCCTCACAGCTTTTGGATAAAAAAGTGATTCTGGAAGCTATTGGGGCCAAACACTAGCGAATAGCGTAAAATCACTTTTTTTAGAAGTTGATAAGACTCAGCTTCTTATTTAAAAAAAGTGATTCTAGTGGTCATATCAAGTTTGAAAAACACCTCCTTAGTAGAGTTGCAAACACTCTAAGTAGAGTTTCTGTTATTCCTACGAGTTGAGAGTGATAGATGAATAAAACCAAACAAAATAAATTACACAAAGTACTAATGAAATGTCTAGATTGGTATAAAACAACATGAAATAGGAAGGAATGCAAAACATTTTGCCATTGCAAACTCTTGCTGTTGAATAGAAGCGCAGGAACACCATGCATCATGATTTTACATTAAGCACTGGAATCTATCAGGAGAAGAACGAAAAATGTTCCTTTCTAACAAGCTTACACCAACAGCAGTTACTTTTTTGCATGCATTGAGTTCTGAAATCCTGATAGATAAGGACCAATTTCGGGATGAGTCTACCTGGTTTTCTAATCCGCTAAGAGATTATAATATTACAAAAAAAAAAAATCATGGACGGCAAATGTTCAAATTTCCCAAAGTGCAGATTAGACTCAATATTCTTTAGACCTTTATTTCACTTATTGCTTGTCTGTACTGCTAACTGAGATTCATCTTTGCATTCGCTCTAGAAAACCTTAAATTGTTATACATGTCCGCATTTACATTCATTGGACTTGAAAGAAAGAAACAATCCACAAACCAAGAAGTTCTTGCATCAATTTTACCATAACAAAAAAGATACAGATTGTGTGTTTTCATGAAATGCAACTTTTATCTATCTTAAGACTATGATCATATATATCAGCCTTCCCAATCTCAGAAGGCATGTCACCTATGAATTAAAGAAATGGTCGATATGCAGTTCATCTATTGCCATTTTTTTTCCTCGTTGAGATAAAAAATCCTAAAACACTATATAGGCACGACCTCATGGAGCATATTCTAAGGCCAAAAAATAAGATTGCGAACATTATTTCATAAAAGTGTGAACTAACATATACTGCAACGGTAAAAAAACTCACTGCAAGTCATTAGCACGGCGAGAAGTTCTGCGTTCGACGCTCCTAACAGACAACGGCTCATCTCCTAATGAGAACTGCTTGATCTCAACCCTCTCCACATAATCTGGTTTCTTTAAATTGTCAATAACAGGTTGCAGCAATCCAATTAACCAGTTCTCAATCCCACTCCTATACACCTTCCACAGCTTCCCCAACACCATATTCACCCACTCAACCGACTCTTTCCTCTGCAAATCCTTCTCGAGCAACAGAGAGAGGCCTATGGGCGCCGATGGCCAACTCCCTGGCTTACTGTTGCCACTTCTTTCATCTGGCTTTCTCCATGTCCAAAGCTTATCAAAAACCACACCCACAAAAAAGAAGAAAGCAAAAAGGCCAAAAATGCTGCGATTTATTGGAGGAGAGGGGATGGGATGAATAACCCCAAGCTGATTCCTCAGTTTATCTACTATAGGATCTTGCCCAAAATTTGTACTATAATAGCTACTAGTGTTAGAGTTGAAATCAGACGAAGAAGGGTAATCTAATTGTTCATCTTCGTTCGAGAATCGTTTCAAAACTACGTTTCCGGCGGACCTTCCCGCCGCGGCATTCAAATGATGCCGTGGGTTTCCGCCATTGACGCCAGCTTGCGCTTGAATCAGAGCCCATCTCACATTTCCAACCACGAATCCTCTGTTTCTACGGCGGAATCTTGAAAGAGGAAGATTAGGTTCACAAGGGCAGGAAGTGAAAAGAGGCAAGAAGAGATTCTTCCTCTGTGGGCAAAGGGGTGAAGTATTGGAAGGCGAGTGCAAAACCATTAAAAATAATTGGGTATCCAATTTAGGTCAAAAGAAGATGATTTACTAGGAAACATGAATGAATTCAGCTGAAAATTAGCGGTTGGTGTTGTTTACTGTTGATTGCAAGCAAGATTCGAGAAATACCTGAAAACAGAATGAGTCGTAAATGATGACGATGATGAAGAAGGCGACAAAGAAGAGATTAGGGAAAATATGATTCTAGTTCACCAATTTGAATCGTCTTCTGATTTTGAGATGAAATTATGGACTTCACATAAACTGGGGACACAAAAAAATGGAGGCATTCATTTTCACATAAATAACGTTTATAAAAATGGAGAAATAAAGAATAAAAAATAAAAGGAAACTCGCGAAAAACCAAAATTTGGAAACAAAAACTTGGGTGAACAGTGAACTCCAATTTTTTATAATATCACTTTTAATGCTATATATATATATATATATAAAAATACGGTTATGCAAAAAAATTATTATTATTTAAAATATATTTTATTATTTAAAATAATATAAATTTTTTGTGCATAACAGTGATTGAGTTCATGTATAAATTTGATTTACAGAGGTGTTACTCAAATTTAAAAAGAATTTTGCATTTGACAAAGCCATAAAAAAAGAAAAATGAAACTACACGTAATTCTAAAATCAAGCTGATTCTTCAATAGCCACACATGGTCAGCTGCGCCAACTGCTTAGGAGATTATAGTGATATGAGTTATGCTTGTATGCCCCAATTGCACAAGGTGTAATTGGTGCAATTGAATTTAAATTTAATTTGTATGAACGATGAATTCTAAACTCTCAACTTTATACTCTAAATCTTAAATCATGGACCATTCGGGTCGGGTTGCGTCTGGGCCGAGTAAAAAAATTAAAAAACATGAACCATTCGCTCCAGGTGAACCATGAACAACTCTAGCAGGATTCGGGCCGGATCGAGTTGGGTCCGGGCCGGCTTAAAAAACTGGGGAAGAAATTCAATTGCATTCTAAATTGATGCAAAGGGTACACACAAGTATTTGCTAATATTTTGGTGGTATAATAAAATTAATTTGGTTCAATAAAAATAAATAAAATCACATGGGTCGGAACAGGGTCAACACGTGCTTAACTTTGTTATGTTATTATTATCATCATTCTAAAAGAAAGTCAAATTTGTGTGTTCGTGATCGGGACTTCTGCGCTTGCTTCTTTGAATTGAAGCACCAGTTGTACGTAGGGGTGGACGGTACGGCATATCGAAAATTTTCTCGTCATACTATTATCGTATCAAAATTGTCGATATCGAAAAATATCATATCGTTGTCGTACCGAAACTTCGGCATATCGAAATTTTCGGTATATCAATATTACATACAAATACCGTACCGATATTTCGTTATATACCGAAATACCGAAAAAAATTCGATATACCGGAAATATTTTCTATATACCGAAAAAAAAATTGGTATACCGAAATTTTCTATATTTTCATACCGTTATCGTACCGAAAATTTCAATACCGAAAATTTCGATAAAATTGATATTTTTCGGTATGGTAAGTGCGGTATATCGATATTTTCGGTATTTCCTCCATCCCTAGTTGTAGGCAGGTGATATTGCATTTTAGTGCTACAATTGGTATTATAATATATTTACCTTATTATTATTATCATCAAATGACAGGTTTTTAAAATAAAATACATTTTGCTAATTTAATTTATCTTCAAGTTACTTTAGCTCAAATTGATATATTCTTTTTAGCTTTTATTGAGGTCTAATAAAGTAGTATTTTATTAGATTTCCAGATTCAGTATTAGTTGTGATACACAACAGTATTAGTTGCATTCCATTAAAGTACTAATTGTAATGCATAACAGTATTAGTTGTGTCCGGTTAGTCTTATAAAAGATACTCACACTTTATTAGACGTCAATAGCTTTCTTGGCTTCTCCTTTTCCCTTTTGAGTAATTTTATATGGTTTCTCTACAATGTTTCTGTTACTCTTCAAAGTACTCTTTCTTTTAACAGACAATTTTTTATTTCCGGATAAAATGTATAGTTGTAAACCAAAGTTATTTTTATTTTTGGATAAAAATGTATCGTTAGTATACCAAAGTTATATCCATAGATGAATGTCCACAAGTAGTTAGCTAGCTTCTTTATGAAATCAATCTAGCTAAGACCAAAGACCGATTAATGTGGGAGATCAGAACTTAACGGGAGACTTCACTTCAAATCAAAGTAAAAAATTGTATAGATAGTAAGACACTATTCTCTGTCCTACACCTAGAATGCATGATGAATTTAGGATATATTTGCAAACTCTAATGAGGAGGGGTATAAGCACTTTTTTAAAAAACTTTTTTCCAACTGTTTTTTAATTCTAAAAGTGTCTTTCACTATTGAGTTGTAGTTGCAAGCATCTTTCTTTACCCTGGAGTGGCTGAAGTAGAAAAAAATCTGAAATATAAATTTTATCGAAAAAGAAAGAAAGATGACTGAAATAAATTTACATAATTATTTATGAGCATAATAACATGTTATTTTGTTGCAAGTTGCATTGATTTTTTTTTTTTATCGGACAAATGGTATATGTTGCAAGTTGCATTGATTAATTTTTTTTATAGTGACAAATGGAAATAACTCATAACTCATAATGTCTTTATAGACGTAAGTAGTGGTCTTTCCGGCTTCTTTTATTACACCTTGTGAGTTGCATTAATTAATTTATTGATAATGATATTGAACAAAAGTATCATACTCGTGCACTTTTTTTTTATCTTCTAGTTGGGATTTTGATTGGCCCTCCACACTCCAAGTTTTGGTGATAGTTTCATATAGCTCTCAATTTGTTGTCATTATAGGTACATGAAAAGTTTGGTGCTAAATTTTCTACTCTATATAGAGTAATATGAACTTCGACCATCGTGTCGAGTGATTAATTTTTTTTAAAAAAATTTATGCAAGCACGTGCAGGTTCAATTTGTTTATTTAACTGTATATATTTTTGGTAATTAGCTATCTGACAGGTGCGTTGCACGTGACACGTGCAATTGTATACAAGAAATACGGTGATGCATGTTGATCAATCATAAATTAATGATTACGAGTATGAATTTAAAGAAACAATAGGTTGTCCAAATAATCTATCATTCCCTTGAAGGCCTATTGAAATTTTATTTTATAAATTATATTAACACGGTAAACCCACATAAAACAAAATAAAACACCCAACATTTTGCAGAAATAAAACGTATCACCCAATACATTCTCTCTATTTAACATTTTCGACCATATTTGTGTTGCTGCTGAAGGAATAAAGAAAAACCAAGAACCAATATCATTAGAGAAAAACAATAAATGCCTAGAGCCTCCAGTTTGCATTTTTAAAAAGAAAATCTTTATGTGTGAGTGATAGATAACCAGTGTTTTGAATATTTTTAAATTGAATGCTTTAACTCTCCCGTTTATAAGAATGAAAAATATAAAGAAAAACCTCATCAGAACATATCATTGATATACAACATGGGGATAATTGCTAATGAAATATTTGAAAATTTGAATGCCACCTTTTCAGTTTAAGAACGAAAAACATAAAGCAAAACTATACCAAACCGCTATTACTCAATACTATGTCAATCGAGTTTGATCCTGACTTCCAAAGAATGATCAATCACTATGTGCATGAGATCCCTGCATGGTTAAAGAACACAATAAGAATTGATTGATTGCTTTGAGTGGTTTAAGATTCCATATTATTTCTAAGGATAGTGTTTAATCAATTGCTTAAGTAAACCCACATCAGGTTTAAACATTCACACTACCAGAGATTCAATCAATACATCTAAATGCTAAATTTACAAGTTAGATGATAAAGACCGTCAAACAGGAAGCAAAAATTTTAAGAATTTACGCTGAAAACACAAGTAAGAAAAAAAATACTTAAGTTTTAATGCAAGGAAAGCAACAGATCCTCTATTGACATGTTTCCACTCCAGGGGAAAAAGCTAGGAGTAATTGGAAAAATACCAATTTTCAAGATTACATCAAATTTGCCAGTGAAATACATTAAGAATGGCGAGTCCTAAAACAATATATGAAATTTAGTGTGATAAGAGATCAATATAGTTTATCTATTCAAAGCTTTAAAATAGTACGCTATTACTTAAAATTCTGAACAACAGGAGAATGCCAACCATTTTCCTAGGGCCACTTACAATCTACTTATCATGTTTTCATAAGATGGAACATAAAAATCCTTATATGACATAGAATTCATCAAATGAAAAAAATAACAAAATAAAAACACCCAATGAAAGATTGACCAGCTTGTGCAGAATATACCTTTATAAGCCTTTGAAGTGCAAGTTTTTAATGGCCACAGAAGAAAATCTTTAGTGTATCTTCATAATAACTCTAAGCCAGAAAATAGGTAACAGGTCATTTTAATAGAAAACCAAAACTTCACAAAAAATTCAATCTTCTGTAAATATGCCAGAGTTGAAACTACCCCATTAGTAATGAATCATCCATACTTCTAGCATCTCAATCACACAGTTTCAACTCACCCAGCTTCAAGAATACCTCATGCTCACGCACAATATCTATCTATATTAAAGCAAAAACGAATTAAATGGTCATTATTTAATCGAGAGTACGACAAATAACAAGTCAACATGCCAACTTGAGTATTCCCAACAGTAAGCAATATTTTTTGTCAACCACGCATTAAATCTAGATACCCAGAGAAGATTGGTAAAAATAAATGTTTTTGCTCTTTTCATCAAGTTCATAATTTTGAAACACATGGGAATCATTTTTCCTAACATCATCAGAATGTAAGTATTACAGAAGTCTCAAAATCTAACTGAAACAAATATTCATCAATTTATTCAAAAAAGAGTAATTAAGCGTTCATAGCTACCCAAATTTCAGAAGTCTCAATTCCACACTGAGAAGAGCTATCTAACTAATAATCTCAAGAATAAAACATATTCAAGAAATTTCTAGTTACCAAAATTCTAAACTCATAAGCCCATGTTAAAATTCAAAATATATGATCAAGACTTGCCTTACAACAAAATGGCTCTAGGACCTTCAAGTCATTAAATGTTACCTCTTTATTGAGTGATGGGTACCTCTTCTTCAGTGTAGACACCTGAAATTAAACAGAAGACGGTTTTCATACAAAGGAAAAAACATGATAACGATTTAGAATGAATTGAGAAGAATAAATTACAGCACCTTATCCATCGTTTCTGGAATAAACTTTTGTCCACCAGATCCAGGTTCCGCAGTCATAACAATAACTATTTCCATGGGATTTTCTCCGTCAGCCTTCCAACATGGAAACCAAAAGTCACATTGATATGCAGATTCTTTTTATCTCATTTGGGTCATAACTTAGAAAATATAATACCAGTGGATACACTTCTTCAATGGGGGCTCCAGGCTTCAAAAAACACCAGATTTCATGCCTTTCAACTTGATCTTTGGACAATTTATTGTTAATTATGTGTCGGGCACACACACAATCAGTTAATTGTGATCAACTTTAGGTAAATTGAATTAAGATGGCCACATTTTTTCAAAATTTTAGTCGTATGTTATTATTCTCATTCCCAAAAATAGAATTAGCAAAAAATAAGAAAATTTGAAACACGAAACTTTACCTTTCGAGGCTTCTTCATGAAAAGTAAAACCAGAAGCACCCGTTCTTGATAATGGTTTTGAGTCATAACTTAGAAAATATAAATACCAGTAGATGCACTTCTTCAATGGGGGTTCTAGGCTTCAACAAAAGACCAGATTTGATGCCTTAAAAATAATTCGATAATTTCTTGTCAATTATACAGGCGCACACAATCAGTTAATTGTGATAAACCTTGGGTAAATTGAATTAAGATGGCCAAATATTCCAAAATTTTAGTAGTGAATTATTATTCTCATTCCCAACCATATAGTGTATTGTTGATTTAGTCAGTTCCAGGCGTACGACCAAAATGTGAATCCCATCGACTGCTTTGAGGCAGGAAAAAATCATTAAAAAGAACCCATTAAAAACAAAATATCAGTTCTGCAAGTCTTTCTAGCACAAATGACATTGACTATCCTCCAGTTTAAGCAAAATCTTGTAGATTGATAACTCAAGAATGACAGAGGAACCTAAAGTTTGTGCAATGACCAAGTATTTGTAATGTATCGATCAGTATACCTGGAAAGGGGATGATATTTGGAGATACCCCTAAAAAATCACTACTCTTCCTGCGAAAAAAATGTGGCTAGTAAGAACCAAACTTAAGAATAACAAAATTAAATATAAACCTCCTAAGTGATGCTAGATAATCTTCTCTTGACACGTTCTGCATTTCTTCAAGGTCCCTTGTATAATTTGTCACCTGCACATCCCCATTAGTTTGCAAGGCAAAACACAATTTCAACAAAGTACCATCCTCAAAAGTTGCATACATAATGCAAATTAAAAGACTTGTCATTGGAGGTAATTGAAAAAATCAGTTCACGCAGTGAAATCCAAAACACCTTTTACTGGAAAATTAATGAGTGTTCCAGGGCCCCAGTATTTAAGAGCAGCTAGATCATAGGCTCTTGAAGCAACTTCCTCATCATCATTTGCACCTACATTGATTTTGGATTGAGAAGATCACTCAGGTTTTCTCTTTTACTATTTGTCCTATAATACTAAAGATGACCAGATCTCTTACCCAAGTAAACTATTCAAATCAACCAAACACCAGTATTCAATTTCTCAGCAATAAAGAGAGGAGCACAAGGAAACAACATATTGATAATTTTACAAAATTGAAACATCAATTTGCATCCGTGCCAGAAGAAAATACACACGCGCATTGATATATATACATGAATTCACCTTGTTTTCCTTATTTTAGTTTTGATTCTAGGTACTTTTATCCCAAAGATGTGCTTCATAATGACCAGTCTATCGATGCCTACACTTGAGAGAACAAAAGCAGATAATTACTCACTAAATCATGATTAAAAAGGTGAAAATCATTACAGTTTCAAGCAGTAAAAACCTGGTGCTCGCTCCAACAACCAACAATCTAATTAAGTAATTAAAATTATCAACTATGATGTCCATAATCTCAAACCTTATACAAAATTAAACTCGTCTTCAATAAAAATAACCACCTATAGTATTTCTTATCACAAAATAAAGCAAAAAAGCATGTTTACACAAACCAATTTGTTACCTATTTGGTTTTGCGAGGAAAAAGCATGCCGGAGTCAAAGTACTTGTTTTACGCAAACCAATTCGTAAAATCCCTGCAGAGCAAAAGGCATAGTTTTAATAATCAAGGCAATTAGAGAAAGGAGGGCAAAAGTAGGCAGAGTGTGCTCTTATTTTCGTTTCTTATTTTGGTCAGAAGCATTTTGTCAAACACCATGCAGGCAACATAAATTTTTAAACAATTGAAACAAAGCATAATCAAGCAGGGTGCCAGGATTCATATCTACTTACATGAGGCATCATTCGCAATGTCCATTAGATACGGGAGCATTCTTTTATAGCTGAAAGAGCTTGCAGCCTTGAAAACTTTCCTCGAATTACACCTATTAATAGCCTATAATTTGGACGAAAATTTAAACATTTAGAGATGCAGGTAAATCATTAGCAGTACGAAAATTAACAGGAATTCAAAATAGAGTATTACTCTGAGTAAAATTATAGTTCATCAAGACTGATTCATTACCAATTTGCTTCCATTTCCAGAATTCAGGTCATTTCCGTTTTACTCCAGATTTCAATAGCCCTAATTTTTCAAATTCATTCACCTTCACATTATCTGACGCGATCTGCAACCGCAGCAGTTCGAGTAATGCTGTCGTTCATCTGCGCCCTCCAGTTTTGGTAGATGAGTCCAGAACTTAATGAAGAGTAGGGAAATCTTAATTCAATCCCTAAGTTTAAAACGGTACTTATACTCATTCGATCATCTCGCTCTTGCATGTGTATTTCCAATCTCAAATCACCGAAATTCAATTAAACTTAGCAGGCTTGAAATCCAAAGAAAACCCAATCAACGATTTGGTCGCTAAATTCTCCATCTTATTCGAAAGTAGAAAATTATCAGGCTTATATCCATATGCATAATTCCATTAGGATGAAACACACTCACCACTTCCGCCGCCGTCCTCACCACAGTGGCCGTTGTCTCCACCCTCACATAAGTCCATCACCAAACACACCACCCGTCGTCCTTCGAGCCTTCGAGTAGCGCAACAGTAAATCAAGCGGTGGGCTTTGCACTATTATGTCCTAGCCAAATTCTCGTTTGCAACATTTGCCCCCAATGCAATTTAATTTTAGGAGTTTTCTTTTAATTTTTTTTAGTTTTAATTTTTCTATTTCAATTTTAATTTTTTTTAATTTTAATTTTAGTTTTAGATTTTTTTTTTGATTTGGATCCAAACTCGGCCCAAGTGATTCGTGGTTCATTCAGCTTGAATAATTCATATATGATTTAGGGTTCATGGTTTAAGAGTTAAGGTTTAGAGTGCATAGTTTATTCAAATTAAAATTGAATTCAATTACACAGGAGAGTAAGTCAATGTACTAACGTCCCCAGGAAAAAAGAAGAATGTAAAGAGGTGAATAATAAATGTGGAAAAGAAAGAATAAAAAGTAAAGTAATTAAATAATCTAAATAATAAAAATAAGGATAAAATTAAGCAAAACAAAAAAATGACAAGGGTAAAAATGTCAGAAAAATAATTTACAACCCAAGCCATTTTTTAAAATAGTATAAATAAATAAATATAAATAAATATAGATATAAATATAGATAGATATAGATTTTGTCACAATTTTTCCTAACAATTAATGAGAGCCATATAAATGAAGAGACATGAATAAGTAGAAATTAATGTTGCAAACATATTACTTAGAAGAATAAAAAAAGATCGGCAAGATCTCATATGCACTAGGTGCACGAATTTAGAATTTATGCACTCGTCTTCACCCTACCTAATTTATAATTTTCAAATCGTTATACATAACAACTGAATTTTGTAGTATCTTTTTTCTACACAACTTTTCCTCCCTCAACTCTTATCTCCTAACGCCACCACCGCAAGTCGCACCAATGTCGATTCCGACGCACCAATCTCGACTCTGACGCGCATCACAACTATTTTACTCGCCTCCATATCTTGATCTTTTCCTTGATGTTTCTCTCTCTCACTATGCTTTTTATTGCATCAATTACATGGGTATTGTGAAGATGAAGGTAGAGTGACAGATCGGTGTGAGCACTGAGCAGTGAATTCTTGATTTCATTATTTGCTTCAATTTCATGCTAATAACTTGAATTTTGTGGATTTGAGAATTTTTTGAATTTGGTATTTTTATTAACATTTCTTGCAAACTTCCGAATGAGGAATTTAGTTTTTTGAATTGTTGTTTTGGTTTGTAAATGGTTGTAAGTCTGAACTCCAAACTATATTAGTTCATAAAATAATAACATAGTAAGTTTTGTTATTTTCTATTGCATGTTTCAGTGTTATCTAGTTGAACATTTCAGTATTGGCTATTTGGTGTTTCTATATTATAGAGTTGTATGTTTATATATTAGCTAGTTGTCTGTTTATGTCGTTATATAATTTTGTGTTTTTGTATTAGCTAGTTGCATGTTTATATATTTTCTAGTTACACGGTTTAATATTAGCTAGTTGGATGTTTCTATATTATATAGTTGTATTGTTTTTTTATTAGCTAGTTGCACGCCTCTGTGTTATATAGTTGTATGTTTCTACATTAGCTAGTTTCATATTTCTATATAAGTGTATCCTCCTTTTCGTCCAATTATTCATTCTTAAATGACTTAATTCACAAGTGTTAAAATTTGGCCTTTAAAAATGAAAAAGAAAAAAAATAGAGCAAATCGTCCAATTATTCATTTTTCAGTGACCTGATTTTTCGCAAGGGTAGACCTTTGCCTTTAGAAAGTAAAAAAAAAATGAATTCAAAAGTCAAACGAGGTACCTTCACAGTGAAACAAGGACATTCAACCAGTTGGGCTGCAACTGGTGCACAAGAAATTCACTTAAAAAGACTTTTTTCATTTGGGAACAACATGAATCAGGGTCGTGCCTCTCTTGATGTCAGGCATAAATTTTTCTTAATTTTTTAGGAGCCCATTATTTTTATGCTTATATAAATAATTTTATAAAAACAGAAAATTATAGTCGGATTGTCTGAGCGGATTGGGTCCATCATGAAGCTGCAGAGGTCAAGATCTTAAACCCTGATAGGCTGAACTTTATTAGATTTTTTTAAGAATTAGACAAATATTTTTTGCCGAAGTATTTTACATTTTTGGTCCCACAGGACACGCCTCCTCACGCTTTTGGTCCCAAAGTTTACACTTTTGGTCTCAAAGCTGAAAATTTTGACACTTTTGGTCCCACAGGACGCGCGATTTTGGGACCAAAAATGTCAAAAATTTCGGCTTTGGGACCAAAAGTGTCAAAATTTTTGGCCTTGGGACCAAAAGTGTGAGGAGGCGTGTCCTGTGGGATCAAAAGTGTAAAAAACTCTTTTTTGTCGCATTAACAACATGGTACTCCCTCTGTCTCAAACTTGTTTTCCTGTTTACCATCATACCCCTCCTCTTGTGAGCGATTTTTGTATTAGTAAATGAAATAATTAGCTGACATGGTAAGAAGGGGAATGATAGATGAACCTCTTATCTATCATACTATTCCTTTAAAATTAATTTTCATTACAATTACTAATACAAAAATTGCTCACAAAAACATGTGCAAACAGTAAACAGGAAAACGAGTCTGGGACGGAGGGAGTAACATTTAAAATTGCAATTTAATTTTGACATATTTATGATTGCATGTATACTTTTTATATTTTTGTTGATCAATAGTAAATTAGTGTATAACTGTAGAGAAAAATAATGAAGCAAAAAATTTATAAAATAAAAGAAAAAGTCATAAATTGGAAGAAAAAAAAATGGAAGGGGAAAACGAATTTGGTTTTGAAGAAGTGGGTGAAACTTGTGATACACAAACATCAAAGGTCAATGAAGAAGTGACTGAATATGAAAAAGGCAATGAAGAAGTGGCAATAACGAAGCAATTGAACCTGTATAAAACTGTTTTTTATTTTAATATTATATATTATTTACTCCCTCCGTCCCAATCTTAAGGGAAGTCTTACTGTTCATAAGGATTTAGTGAAGTAGTGATAAAGTAATAAAGTGTTGGGGGTAGAAAGAATTGTTTATATATTTGTATTTTATGTGATAAAGTAATAAAGTGAGTATGTCCATTTTAGGAAAGGTTCTCTTAAGATTGAAACAAAAAACAGGAAAGATTTCTCTTAAGATTGGGCGGAGGGAGTATAATTTTATATTATAAGGGGTCAAATTTTAAACTCGACTCAGACTCTATAATTCATAGGATTGTTCATGACATGAATTCTCCCATAGTATAAATGTGATCCAAGACTACCTCCCAACGTGTTAGATCTTCTTTCAAAGGTATAGAATGAAGAGGAAAAAACAAAAATCAATGAAGAGCAAATGTTCATTTCTGGACAAAGCATGTGTTATCCTTCTCTATTCATCACGCTTGAACTGAGATAGGCGTTTATGATTGGATTGAAGATTTGGCTCGACGTGTATATACCATATTAATTTATCATTGCTCTAAAGCTTATTTTACTAAAAAGAAAATGAATGAATTGAAGATTTCATCATGATGGGAGAATATCTCTTCAATTGTAGAAATGTTACACTACTCTTGATCTTTTACTTGGCTTTTGGTATCAAGGTCTTTTTATTGACCTCTTTCTACTTCTTTTTAACTTTGGCCCTAGTTCTTAACTTTGGGTGGGTCATAGTTCTATTTGGGTAGGAACTTTGGTGATTAGCCATTTTTTGCTTTCGTGGTTTTTAGCACTTTCAATTTGATTTTTTTTTCGGTCCTTGAGTCTGGATCCTTTTTTTGGTTATAACAGAACACACATTTGCTATATAAGGTGTGACGTGAATTAGTTTGAAAGAGTTCCTTCTACCACAGGGCACATGACACATTTTTTTTGTCTCGCTATAAACCGAAACAACAACCATTATAAGAGGAGGACTGCCCAAAACTGCAATCTAGAACCACAACAGAAACCGAAACCACAACAAGAGGAGGATCATCAACCCACCACAAGGGGGAATACATTTTCCTCGCTATAGACCGGAACCACAACCATTATAAGAGGAGGACTACCCGAAACTGCAACCCGGAACCGCAACAGGAACCAGAACCACAATAAGAGGAGGATCACCACCCCACCACGAGAGAAAATAAATTTTCTCTCTCTTTGTCTCGAACCCAAGACCTCGATATTTTAGGTAGTGAAACTATATCCACTTGAGCTATCCACACTTGACAAGCGGCAATTGTAATATTGTTCCAATTGAAGTCCCCCTTTTTAAGCTAAATAAATTTCATTATTTAATTGCAAGAATAAAACCCATCAAGTAGGCCATTCATAGTCTGCTCAACCCAAATATGAGAGCTCTGAAAAGATCTGACAATCCTAGCAAGACGATGAGCCAAAAAGTTAGCATTTTTACGAATATATTGAACCCTAAAATCAGAGGTAGAATGATGTAAAAACTTACAAGCTTGTATGTAGTCACCAAAAAGTAGAATTATCTACGGCTAACATCAAAGAATTAGTAATCACTCTCTCCACTAAGTGTTTGATCCATAAAAGAGGGGAAACGATCTTGTGCTGCACAGGAGGGTACTGTGCACCCTCACACCCTTAGATCACACATGCGCACACACGCTCGTGCGGATGTGTATGATTCAAAGATGAGAATGGTGCACAACACCCTCCTGTACAGCACAAGATCGGTGTAATTGCAACTATGTACATTGTGCTCGTTTAATGAATAATTTCTTTCTTTGACTAACCTGTATCTGCTTAAAAAAATTTACCCTTTTTCCTACAAGAGCGTTCAAACACGAGCTTCCATCAACCTTTGGCAATCTAAACTAACTTTCACACAACTCTTGCAAGTTTTAAGCAAATTTCAAGCAATACAAGACACAAAAACTAGCAAACATGACGCCTAATCATATAGTACGGTTTAATACATGAAGTATCACTATTTAGAAAAAGCTTGATTTTATGTGGTATTATTTTTTAAATCATTAAATAATGACATTTTGTATTTTAAGTAGTACACTTTGTACATTAAATAATACTAATATTTTAAATAAGAGAGTAACGTGAATCATAGAGGTTTTTATAAAAAAATATCTACACTAATTGCTCAAAATTTAAAAAATGGATCTCTCTATTTCTTGTTGTAAAATTCGAAGGAAAATAAACACATAATAAAATAATGAGTGACTTGAGTGGATTTTCTATGCATCGTGCACTTCATAGTTTATTTTAAAATCTTACAACTTGTTATATTGAAATTTGTAATTTGTTACACTGAAATGTGCAACTATATTTTACGAACACACGTTGTACGTTTCAATTTAACAAGTCGCAAATTTTAACACAACAAATTGTAAATTTTTAAAATACATTAAGAAGTGCACGGTTCACCTGGTGTCTAAAAGAACTAGCCTAAAATTATGAGTAAAAATAAATCCACATAACTTATCTTTTTCCAAAATTTACAATAAATTTGTGCAAACAAATTGAAAGGATTCATATAATCATATCCCTAAATTCCACAATTTTAAATAGTTCCCCAAAATAAATAGAAGAAAACAAATGGCATGTCCCTTCACCAATTCTCTTGAACATGTCCGCAAATTAAATGTAGGGATTATGAATCCCGGCTGATGATACACACCAAATGACCGGAGCCTCCCTCAAATCCCTATCCCCGCCGGAATGGGACTCCCTAATCGACGACTACAACCTCGGCGGCGCCGCCCGACTCGACCGCTGGACCGGCGGCGCTTCCGTGCCCGACCTCTGCCTCTCCTCCCTGCTCCGTAAAGACATCCTCCTCCATATCAAACTCCACATCCTCATTTTCCTCGAGCACTACTCCCTCGATGATTCGGCGCCGCCGCCGTCTTTTCTCCTCCGCCTCCTTGACGCCCTCCGCTCCGTCGTCCAGTCCCCCAACGATCCGTTCGCTTTCAAGGACCAATTCCTAATCTCCACCACCGCTATTTTCATCGCATCGGAACCGGCTAACGTCGAATTGACCAGTGGCTCTCCGATTACTGGCCTCGTTGAGCTGCTGTTGACTATTATCAATCGCCCCAATCACGGTGTCGATCGCCACACGCGCGGCGTCGCGTGCGAGTGTTTGCGGCAGTTGGAGCTGGCGTTCCCCTGTTTGCTCTCTGAAATCACGCCTCATTTGTGGTCTCTGTGTCAAAGCGAGAGGACACACGTTGCTCAATGGTACGTTCTGCTATTGTCCAGTACAATGCTCAATATTGTTAGGCTGAAACCTAGTGAGACATGTGTAGCGACTATTAGTAACCCTACGATGCCTTTGATTCCGTTCAATGTGCCACAGTTTTTGATTGATGGGGTTGGGGCGGATTTTGTGTGGAAGGATAAGGAGAGTAGTTACAAAGAGTTGAGGAGAGTGGTTGCATTTTTGCTCGAGTGCCCGCAGTATTTAACTCCATTTGGAATGGTGGAGCTTATAGTTGCTATAATTCCTTTAGCTGAAGAGCTGGAGCTTCAGACTTCTATGCTGAGGGTGCAGTTCTCATGGATGCTATACACGTTCGAGCCATTGCTTTGCCACGTTTTCTTGGGGATGCACATGAAGTTTTTGGACTCTTTCGATGGACAAGAGTTCGAAGTAGCTTCTCGAATGTTGTTATTGTCGAAAGGAACCCACCATCATTTGTTTTTTCGGTTGTTGGGACTTCACTGGATGTTGGGCTTCTTTGCTTTGATAGTTAGAGAGGATGAGGCTAGAAAGAAAAGAATAGTTGACATGAGGTTGAGATTCTATCCTACAATTTTTGATTCGCTGGCTATGAAAGCCTTGAAGCTTGACCTGCTTGCATACTGCTCAAGCATGCTCTCTAGTCCTGGTGATACGAATGTTTTGAAGGATGTGGAAGTGGATAAGGAGGCGTATGAAGTGAAGCTATTTAAAGATGGCCTTGTTTCTGTATCAGCTTTCAAATGGTTGCCTCCATGGAGCACAGAAACTGCAGTGGCATTCCGCACCTTTCATCAGTTTCTGATTGGTGGATCACCACATTCTGATGCCTTAGTTTCTTCAACTTCTACTTTTATTCAGTCGAATATCTTTTACACCTTACAGGTATCTAGCCACTACCATCTTTGTTTCTCTGTCTTTACTAACTTATTTAACTTTCTTTGCTGGGGTAGGAAATTGTCTAGTTGTAAAGTTTCATATCTTTAAGATCTTTGCAATGGTAAAACCGAGGTCATGATTTTATTACCATGTCTGGCCATGAATCTATTTCTAGGAGAGTTTGAGTGCCTTTCCTTTCGCAAATATCGTTGTTCTTTGCTTAATCATTCTTTGTTAATATGAGTCGGGCATTGATAATCCTGTCCTCTAGTCCTGAAACCTGGACCAGACTGTTTCTAATCAATGAAATATTGAGAACTGGTGTATACAGTAGTCACTCTAGTAAACATAAATTTTTTATGGCAATATATATATTGAAGACTATATCTTTCGGTTGGTCAGAAGATCAGTCTATCTTCTTTTGCTGCTTTTTGCGATGTTAGACTCCCTTCTGTTGGATTCGTAGGATGCTTAATATATGTATTAGCAAAGAGATTTAGGAAGACCGAGAACACAATAAGGATACTGCAGATATGTGTTTGACATTCAGATCATCCATAACCCGTTTTCACTTCAATTTTTGACCATTTTGTAGTTTGGACGTATTATCTTGTACTGCATTTAGAGTACAATTCTGTAGCTACCAAATTACCCCTAGCCTTTTGAAACTAATCCAGTTGGCCTTATTTTCACTTAGTTTTAATCATATTCATTAGCCATGACTTGTTTGAGGTGGGTAAATGCTGTGTATGGACAATCAATCTCGATTAACTATGGTTACAGTTATGAAACTAAGGTGCGTCGTAGGGGGTATGGGGGTGTGATAAATAGGAATGGAATCATAATAGTGTTTGTTGTATACCTCTCACAAATGGGAGGTATGAAACCTATATATCACTGCTATGAAGTAGTGAAACCAATTTACATTCCTTACTAATTTAGAAGCACCCATGAATGGTTCGTCAATAACATTTAGCGCCTCGTTTCCATTATGATGCAATGCTTTTCTGTGCTTCTAATGGGTTTTAGAATATTTTTGGAATCTCGGACCTTTTACTTGTTCTTTTGCTTACACTGAAATGAGAACAAGAATATGTCCAAGAAATCCAAACTTATACTTCTGAATTCACTTGGTTAGAAGAATTTACCACCCTCAGTCCATGTAGTTTAACCTGTTCAAAAGCTTTGGCAAATCCAATCTTGACAACCTTCACACATTTGATTTGTACTTTAATTTTTTAAAATTAGTGCTTGTTGTATTTGCCATACTGCCATTTACATTTTAAACTGCAGATGATGCTGGTGGACTCAACTTCAGAGTTTAAGGGATTGGTTCCAGTAGTTGTTGCTAGCATCGATCGCTTGTTGGGGTGCCAAAAGCACCGCTTGTTGGGAGAGCATATTCTTGAAACACTAGATAAGCATCTGCTTCTGAAACTCAAAAAAGACTATAGCTTGGGATCTTACTTCCCGATATTTGAGAAAATTTCTGAAAATGATAAAGTTTCACCTAGTGGTCTGTTAAACCTTCTCTTGAGATTCACAGTTTTCCTTGTAGAGAAACATGGTCCTGATACAGGGTTGAGATCTTGGCATCATGGAAGTAAAACTCTTGGCATTTGTCGAACTATACTGGCCCACCATCAAAGCTCTAGCTTATTTACTGGATTATCTCACCTTCTGGCATCTATTTGCCTATTTTTTCCTGATCTGGAGATTCGTGACAGTGCAAGGTACATTACATTCCCCCCTCCCCATTACTCCACCGCCACGTTTTGCATATTCCGATTTATGAACCTCTTTATGTTAAAAACATGGAAATATATGATTAACATGGCTAAATCTTTACTCCTTGTAAATATCTTGAACCAGTTAGCAAGCCACTTTATTTTATCGAGTTAAAAAGTTTTTTTGTCTCATAATTTGTCTATTGTCCAATTTTGGTCCAAAAAAATTTAACATTTTGATTGAGTCCCAATATTTAATTTAAAAAAAAAAAAATTAGCCCAAACTGCCGTGAAATTTAAAACGGTGTCATTATCCAATTTGGGCCCATAACTTGTCTAATGTCCAATTTTGGCCCCAAACTAAATCCTCACATGATATTCGTGTAACACAAAACAACACTTTTTTTTAATATTCGGCGATTTTCGGGTCAATTTTTTTTTTTTTGTTATATGTTGGGACTAAATCGAAAACGTTAAATTTTGGGGGACCAAAAGCTTTAACTCTAATTTTGTTTTTGGCATTTGTACTACGAAATATTTTCTCATTAAAGCTGATTTATTGCAGATTTTACTTGCGAATGCTTATTTGTATACCAGGGAAGAAGCTCAAAAGCATACTTGGAATGGCGGAACAGTTGCCTGGCATATCTCTATCTACTCCGTCTGGCTCATTCTTTGATTTTCAAAACCCTCAATCTTTCCCTAGCCTTAGGAGATCTAGTAGTATCTCTTCTTATGTCCACATCGAACGCATCAAGCCTTTATTGGTAAAGCAGTCATGGTCCTTATCTCTACCAAATTTTGGGACCAACTCTGACAAACCCGGTTTCTTTGAAGGCATCAGGGATAGTGAACCTGCAAATGAGGAACGGGATTCAGACGTAACTACCAGTGGCGATATTATAGAAAGTGAAATTCCACGTCAACCAAATGTGCCCTTACGGGTGATGGATGCAAAAGTTTCTGAGATTGTTAGTGAACTGAGAAGACATTTTTCATCAATTCCCGATTATAGACATATGCCCGGTCTCAAGATCAAGATTCCCTGTAGTTTGAGATTTGACCCCGAGCTATTGATCGGTAAAAGTGAAGTAAATACGGGAGCAACCTTTGATGAAGTGGACCAACTTCCAGCCCTCTATGCCACAGTTCTCAAATTCACTTCTTCTGCACCGTATGGGCTAATTCCTTCATTTCACATTCCTTTTCTCCTTAGCTCACAGCCTAAAAATGACAAACCTTTGAGCCAAACTGATTCATTAGCTATCGTTCCTGTGGAGAATGGTCATGTTGAAGAAGAAAGGTTCAAATCTCCTGTAAGTATAGAATTGGAGCCACGAGAACCGATGCCTGGTCTGGTTGACGTTTTCATCGAAGCTAATGCAGACAATGGTCAGATCATCCGTGGGCAGCTTCACAGTACATCTGTGGGGATTGAGGACATGTTTCTCAGAGCTATTCTTCCAAGTGATGTGGATGAAGTTGAAGTACCAAGTTACTATGTGAACCTATTCAATGCATTGTGGGAGGCCTGTGAGACAACATCGAGCACTGGGAGAGAAAGCTTCGTGTTGAAAGGAGGAAAAGGGGTTGCTGCAATAAGTGGGACCCGGTCGGTGAAACTTCTAGAAGTTCCAGCGACTAGTCTGATTGAAGCTGTTGAACGACATTTAGCACCTTTTGTTGTTTGTGTTATTGGCGACACGCTTGTTGATATGGTGAAACCTGGAGGTATAATCAAGAATGTATTATGGAAGGATTCCGGTTCAGATTCTTCACTCGATATCACTTGCTCACCGACCGGTTCTAAAGCGCCTCTTTATCTCAAGTACTTTGGCGATGAAGACGATGGTGTTGTTCCAATTACAAGTAGCAGGAAAAACATGGGTTATTTTCATGTTTTGATATTTCTTCCGCCAAGATTCCATCTGCTTTTCCAAATGGAGATTCGTGATTTTTCAACTCTTGTGAGGATTAGAACTGATCACTGGCCATGCTTAGCCTATGTTGATGACTATTTGGAAGCTTTATTTTTGGAGTGAGGCTGCTTTCATATTTCCACCAAGTGCCATCTTGTACTTTCAAATGTAACTTCATATTCTTTTATTCATGTTTACCTTAAGGCAATGGCAATGTTTGTTTAGGGATGATACTGGGGCGGGTTTAAACGCAGACTCGCGTTGAACCCGTTCAGTTCGGGATGGGTTTGGACCTGTTCAAGCGGGTTTGGAGTGAGTGTTGATTTTGGTAGTACTAGCTCCCATACACCTTTCACATATTAATATTAATATTGTTTTATATATGATTTATATAGATCTATTTTCAAATTAATGTTTGTATATTTGTGTGTATATAGATTACATATTTTATTTGTAAGGATTAGATTAAGAGTCACTTTCCTGCGCATCCCATGCACCAATTCAAATTGGTGCAATTTGATTCAATTTTAATTTGGATGAATTATGCATTCTAAACCCTAACCACTAAACAATTAACCCTAAATTATATATGAACTATTCGGGCCGGGTAAACCATGAACCACTTAGACCGAGTGAACCATGAACCACTCGGACCGGGTTTGGGTCCGGGACGAAAAAAAATATTTAAAACTGAAATTAAAGTTAAAAAAAATTGAAATTAAAAAAAAAAAAAACTAAAACTGAAAAAAAATAAGAAAAAGAACACCTAAAATTAAATTGCACCAAATGGTGTGCAGGAGAATTTACCTTAGATTAAATATTAAATGTTATTTTAAACAATTATTATATATTTAATTTAAATAATTTAATGTTAAAATGAAGATATTTTGTGTTTTAAAATAATATAAAAATAAATGGGGTGGGGCGAGTCTTGAATTTGAAGCATTATGGGTAGGGCGGATCTTGAGATTTACTTAACTCGTCCCACACCTTTCCCATTATTATTCCTATGTTTATTTTGAGATTTAAAAATCGGTTATAGGATCTGTATATCTAATATCGTTTTACAGCTCAAATGGTTAGAGCACCACTACTTATGTCGTGAGGTCATAGATTCGAGTCACCACTTACCCCGCTCAAAAAAAACAAAACAAAAAAAGTCGCTTTACATCTTTTATTAAAAAAATTATCATTACAAAAAAAAGTCAAAATTAAAAAATTTATCATTACAACACCTATAAACGCATTATCACATTTCTCAATATAATATATTAATTTAAAATCACATATATTTTTGTGCAAAATTGCACCCTTTTTGTTATTTATTAAATTAATTATATATTATGATTTCACTATTAAAATATATCGATGAATCATTTGTTGCGACTGAATTGTCGATTGAGGCACTTGAGGATTGACTGAACGTTGAGCCCTGTGTTGCACAGTCTTGAAAAAAGTCTGGTGGGTAATGCGGGCGGACGTGATACGGAAAGGGGATCTTAATTTTGAAAAAATTAAGGTGCGATTCGGGAAGGATATACGTCTATTTATTTATTATTTTATTATATATAATAACTGTAAAATATATAAAAATAGCAATATACGAAATGTTGGAGGCGACGCAGCGTGAAGAAAGCAGAAAGGAGGCAATGGTGTGTTATGTTCGTGTTGTGAGTTCTGTTCGTGTAGTGACTTACTGACTTTGGGTGTTGATAAGATAATTTTAAGTTTTCTTATTTTAAGTTATTTTACTTATTTAAAATTAGTTTTTTTATTTTAAGTTTTAAAAATTACAACATTGCTCCACAAAGTTTTTATTTTTTTTAAATTACCCAAGACGCACCCAAAACGCACCCAAAACGCACCGAGTTCATGTCATAAACGCACCCGGTGCGCGTATTTTTTTTTAAATTTTTCTTTCTTTCAAAATTCGCCACGTGGCGCTTTGGGTGCGAATCCCACGCGAATTGCACCCACACTCGCTAAGTATCCGATACTGCACCATAGTATTGTTTGGAATACCCGTGCATTAGAGGTTGAGCCCCTAAGTCATACATAGCTAAGATTTGTGCCTCCTAATATCGGTGCAAATCAAACCCACACCCAATTCAATTGCTCTCCATTATGACCCAATTAGAAATGGGTTGTCCATAAATTTTAAGTTTAACCAATTTTAACATGGTTTGCATGACAAATTTTTATATGCACCATTTGCATCAATTTTGATTTGGTGCAATTAAATTTTAATTCAAAAAAAAATTATTTTATTTTTACCAGTTCGTTTTTTTTTTTGGCCCGGCCTGCCAACCCGAGTGGTTCATGGTTCACTTGGCCCGAATGGTTTATGGTTCACCCGTCCCGAATAAGTCATGATTTAGAGTTCATTTTTTAGTGTTTAGGGTGTAGATGATTCATCCAAATTAAAAATAAATTCAATTGCACCAATTGCATCAAGTGTCATTTGATTTGCACATGAGGCTTACTCATTTAAATCATAAATCAAATCAATCGAATTATCACAATCACCCTCCATTACAATATAAAGTTTCAACATTATTTACTTTTACAAATTAATTTGATACACAATTAAATCATACCATAATTACAAAACACAAAAAAATTGCACACACTACCCTCTATTGAGTGGGTCTCACGTGCATCCATATGCATTATATATTCATAGCATATTTATAATTATGCAATTTGTTATATTGAAATATACAATTTGTTTACACTTAATCATACAACTATATTTCCATATTAATATTTACACGGTTCAGTGTAAATAAATTATATTTTTTAATATAACAAGTTGTATGATTTTAAAAATACACTATGAGTATTCGGCACACTTAGAACCTGGATGCATACAAGACTTAGTGGCGTCTATAAGGATTTCAAATTTTCTAAATTTTTTTAAAAAAGCACTTTAAACTCAAAACAAACATTATCATATATAGTTGGAAAATAGAAGAAATAATAAAATGCAAAAATGTGTAATTTAACATGTTAGAATGGAAACCCTCAATTACATACAGAGCCTTTGTAAAAATTGGAAACCCTCAATATATTTCCCGGCCATTATGCATTTCCCACCGCTATTTACGCGTACAATTTACGGAACATCTCAAGTAGCCGTTGCCCGCTTCAATTTTCGCACAAACTCTAATCCAAATTACCCTTCATTCTATCACTTTCCCAAAAACCCAGTTCATCATTCACCCCTATTCATCGTGCTTACCGCTGCAATTCGATCTAATTCGACGATTTTAAATACGTGTAACATTGTTTGTTCTGTTTAATTCACTTCAATTTCGAACTGTGCTCACCGATTGTTTCTTTTGCAGGCTTCTTGATCGTTTGATTTTCGCAGGCTTCTGGACTCTTTTTTTTTTATTTCGTGTAGAAGAATCACGCATTTGTATATATATGTGTCTATATGTGTATATTTGTACGCATATAGATACAAGTATATACAAAAAAACGCACTCTTTACTTGTTTGCTTTGTATATGCTGTATAATTTTGCTGTAATGGATACAGGAGTTAATTCCTCTTCATCATCAAGCCCGACTGGAAGAAGAAATCCGCTTCGAGATCAGTTTTCTCTGCAAAGAAGAAATTCACGTGACAATGTATCAACTCCCCACTCTCTGCCCTAATAACCATATGAATAATTCGATGGAAGTCTATTTATCACTTTGCAGAAGCCATGTTTTTGTTGATATGTATATGTTATATTGTTCCCCCCATTTGTTAAGGATAAGGCTTATGTTTAGGAAGGATATGGGCAAAAAATAAAAAGTTATGTTTCAGTCTGCTGCCAAATTTAATTTCTAGAAATATGAGAATTGGTTTGGTTGATCTTGAATTTGTGTGTCATGATTTGTAATATTGGTTTGATCTTAAATTGATCCTCCTTATTTGAACTTTTTAACTTGTGATCCATCATGGTACTTAAGTTTGTTGATAGACTGATTGTTCCTGGTTTGGTGCAGTTGGATCGCTTCATACCAAATCGATCCGCAATGGATTTCGACTATGCTCGTTCCATACTCACCCAACGCATGACAGGTAAGCAAAACCCTGATGTGTGCTCTTCTCCATCCAGGGAGGCGTACAGGAAGCGTCTTGCAGAAGCCTTAAACATGAATCGAACTGGGATTTTTGCTTTTAAGAACAAGCCACCTACCCGAACCAAGGCCATTCCGAATGAGTTCGAGTTAGCTGCTCACCTAGCCAAATATGCTAAACCCCGTCGACACATTCCCAAGGTTGGTGTTTAAGAAAATAAAAAAAAATTATGCTGAGAGCTTGATTACAAATTTGAAGTCAACTTTGAGTACTAAACAATGACTGAATTGGATATCTTCTTGCAGACTTCTGAGAGAACATTAGATGCCCCAGATATCTTGGATGATTACTATCTGAATCTACTAGATTGGGGCAGCAGCAATGTTCTTTCCATCGCTCTTGGACACACTATATATTTGTGGGATGCTTCTGATGGAGCTACCTCCAAACTTGTGACTGTCGATGAGGAAAGTGGTCCAGTGACCAGCGTCAGGTGGGCTCCTGATGGAAGGCAAATTGCTGTTGGTTTGAACAACTCCGAAGTTCAGCTATGGGATTCCACTGCTAATAAACTGGCGAGTGCCTCCTATCTTTGTTTGTTTTTGTTGAATTCTTTATCTCCTGTGATCTTTCATTAAATCATGATTTGATGACAAGTGTTGTTAGTTGTTTTACTAAAAGGTATTAGTTGATCAGTATTGGGTGTTTTGACTGAACAGTATTAGTTGTGCAACTAGTGCACCCAAGTGTTACTCTAATCTAACATGGTTGCATAATGGTTCTGCAGCTGAGAACTTTGAAAGGAGGCCATCGATCGCGTGTTGGTGCTATGGGTTGGAACAATTGCATTCTGACTACTGGAGGGATGGACGGTCGAATCATTAACAACGACGTAAGAGCGAGGGCCAACATCGTCGAAACATACAAGGGACATCATGAAGAAGTTTGCGGGCTTATATGGTCAGCATCAGGCCAGCATTTGGCTAGCGGTGGAAATGATAATCTTCTCCATATATGGGATAGATCCAGGGCATCATCGAATGCTCCTCAATGGCTTCATAGGCTTGAGGAGCATACGGCTGCTGTTAAAGCACTCGCATGGTGTCCTTTCCAGAGTAACTTACTGGCCTCTGGAGGAGGTGGTTTAGACGGTTGCATCAAGTTTTGGCACACGAATACAGGTGCATGTTTGAATTCAATAGACACTGGCTCACAGGTGTGTGCTCTTCTGTGGAACAAGAATGAAAGGGAACTGCTTAGTTCTCACGGTTTTACGCGCAATCAGATTACTCTCTGGAAGTATCCTTCGATGGTGAAGATGGCTGAATTCACAGAGCATAAATCTCGAGTTCTTTTTATGGCTGAGAGTCCGGATGGATGCACGGTTGCGTCTGCTGGGGGGGATGAAACCCTTCGACTTTGGAATGTATTTGGGGACCCCAAAGCTGCTAAGCCTGCACCAAAGACGCGTTCAGAACCATTTGCTCACTCGTACCGCATTAGGTGATTGGCACGATTAGCGAAATGATGTGCGACTTCCTTCTAGTCATCTTTGTTGTAAATAAAAGTAGATTATGAACATATTTTACTAGCATCATCATCACCTATTGTGAATGATGTACCTACTTTTTTGCCACTCTTTATACATATATTGATTTAACATCTATACAAATGATTGGGTTTATAAGTTTTTACTAATTTTCATTCTTTAACCAACTTTCATTTTCATTTCACATTCTCCAGTTACAACTAAAGCTATTTTCTAGCCTTCCAAGTTAAAATTGCTTCACTTAAACTGTGGGATTTGTTACTGATTGGAAAAATTGAATCATTATCCCATATATATGCGCATATATATTTCCTAGTCTCCAAGTAATAACTAGGTACCAACCAAGTTCTGTATGAAGCTTTGTCGAAAGACTTTGGCTGCTATTTTTTCTTTCTTTTCAATGTGTATCAGTATTATAGAGTTATCTGCAGACTGCAGGTATGCCTCCTCCAAGTTTGAATATTAAGTACTCAATCTTGCAGATGCTGATGTAGTTTTCATTTTCATAGAATACTTTTAAACAATGTTTGGTATATTTCAAACTTGTGTTTCAGTCTCTATATCATTTTGGAGGAGGCCAAATTGTGCAGCTGAAAAGTACTGGGAATTTGTCAAGAACTGTTCATGGGCTGCTTAAAGTTAGAATTGGGCTCCAGGAATATCATCAAGTGGGCCTTGAAAAGTTATGATGACTAAGGTGACGTTATAATTAGGGTTGCAAACTAATCAAACTGAATATCTGAATATTTGTATGTATTTACTTTTTGAATATTAAATCTGATTTGTATTAGTATTCAGAAATGAAATTTGAATATTTGTATTAAAAGAATTTATAACAAGTATATTACTCTCTGAACTTGATCTAAATTCCATTTCGACTGATTCATAAATGTTGATTTGCCTTTAAGTAAAATGATACCATAAAAAAGTTCCATTATTGGGTCATGAGTGTTTATTGAAGCAAATTGTTTGTAGACGACAAAAGAATGGAGACTGGAGAGCGTCAACTTTAGTCCAGATATTATTATTCCCGTACAATTATTTCACGAATAATTATTTGTAATTAGTTAACCAGTAATTCGATAGTATAAAAATAATGTGTGATTAAGGTAGTTTGATGTATTCTCACATCTCTTTATAACCTGAATTGACATGTGTCGTTATGTTAGGATTTCTGGCTACACATCATTCTAAGAGTCTTTTGTTTAGTGATTCTAAGAGTCCTTTTTGTTCAGTGGTATGATATTTTCAAATGTTTGTTAAGATGTATTTCAAAAAAATATATGATATTACTTATTAGAAATGACTACAGAAAGTTGTATGGAACTATGGATAATCCTGCCAAAACAGAAAAAAAGGGTACGAACTTTTAGACTGAAAAGAAAAATCATCAATAATAAAAAACACTTGAAATGATGGGAGAATTATTTAATATTCCTTCTATTCCAGGGAAATAAACGGGTTGTAAGAAAAATAGAGGATATTAAAATATGAATACTAAGACAATATCTTGTATGCACCAATTACACGGTACAACTCAAGTACATTTTAAAAACTTATAACTTATTTCACTAAAATGTTTAATTGTATTTTCAATGAAAAAGTTAAACGCTTCAGTATAAACAAGTTAAACGTTTCAGTGAAAGAAGTTGAACATATCAATAATACATTTAAATTGTACGGTGCACCTGATCATATGATACCTACATAACTATTAAATATGTATCTAAATTTTTCGAGGGTATTAAAATTTAAAATAAAATATTATATACACATTACTGTCAAGCCTCACTCACTTAATTCTCTCTACTTTTTTTTGTGAGGAACAAATGAGAAATCCCACCCACTTCTCCGTCGGGTGGATTGCAAAATTAAAAGATGTGACACGGGTTTCGAGCCTGTGATGTCGAGGGACTTCTCCCCAAATCACCACAACTCTTACAACTCGGCTATGTCCTTAGGGATCACCTAATTTTCTCTTCTTAATTCTAAGTAATGTTGCTTTCGAAAATAAACTCTAAATAATGTTTTTCACCTGAAAAATAATGTCTTTCAATTAAAATTATACTTATCATTTCCTTTAAAAAAGTACTTTATAATTACTAGTATTGCACCCGTGCTAACGCACGATCATTATTATCATCTAACATTTTAATTATTAAAATATTATTTTGTATTAATATAAAATATTAATTAAATATTGATAATTTTCATTTTATTTAATTTCATGTTTATAATAATATAAGTTTTAAACTAATATAATTTTATTTTTTAAATAACATTTAATTTTGTTCATAACAATATTGATTTGTTAAAAGAAAACCGTTTACATTGAAGAATTTTCATTCATGACTTTATCTATTTTGTATAAGGTTTATAATTTTAATATTGTTATATATCTATATCAAAATACATATATTTGTGTAATAATTAGCCTTCGTTTTATGACAAAAATATGTTTTTATTTAAAAACAATATAAGTTGACGTATTCTTTTCTAAATAAATTTATGAAATTTACAACATATAACTTTCGTAAGTATCTTATTATAAAATATAAAGTGACAAATATAAATATATATATGTATGTATATAAAATAGTATCTAATATTTCATGTTGAGAATATTTTTTTTAAACAAAATATCATCATATATAGTATTATAGAAACTATAATAATTTATTTATATAAAATGATAAAAATAATTATATGAAATGACTTTAACAAAAATAAAACATTGTGAATATGATGAAAATTGATATGAATATTTTTAAAACAAAATTATATATTACATAAAACTTTCATTAAAAATCACATTTCTCTTTATACTGCGATCACCATTGTCATCATGACGCAGTAGGATCTTTAAGCCATGTCAGTTTGTTGTCCGAGAAACAACTACATACAATTGTCCATGGCTAAAAATAGGCTTATGCAAAAAAAAAATCCTACATGAGTAAAAGATTGCCCTTTTTTTTTTATAGGTATAGCATATGAAACTATCATAAAAAATTAACTCGATTGAAATTTGAACGACAATTTGGGATCAGAAGAAGTTAATGTAAGTCTGGGTATCCAAGCCAATTGTTCAACATTACTTCCTATTAAAAACCTTAGCTTCAAGGATATATGGAACTCATGTTTGTAATAATCAACCTAAATATTTAATTTAAAAAATTACATTACAAATTTTAAGAATATATACAAATTCAACCATTAAAAACATAAAGCCAAACCTTGCTCCCATTGCATAAACCCCTTGAGTGATTGATATTTTTCAATAACATTACTGGTGTTCCAACTTTGAGGTTCAATTCATGGTTGGGAACACCTGAACAGTTTAGACTATTCAAGAATTCAGGATAGAAAGATTAACATTTGAGTCAGCAAGGCAAGGACTTCAAATATGAACGTGATTCCTTTTCATTAAATCGAACCATGTGATTGTTCATGGACCTAGCAACATCCAAGGTTGGAGCACAAATTTCTCTATTCTGCAAATAATTGTGATCGTCCATCATATTTTTTTAAATCAGGATAGATATTATCGACAATAGTACCGATAGGATAATCACCCCCTCTCAACAATATAGCATCCAAAATTTGTACAACAAAACTATATTTGGTTTGTGATCTTATACTACCATATCCAGTGGATATTATCCAATTAGGAAAAAAAAATTAGTTCTTGAAAACTTTATGACGATTTCAAATTTTGCAACTGTATGTTCTTTGTAAGTTTCAACAACGTACAAACATTCCACAAAAGGTATGAATTTATTGTAGCATAAACAATATCCTGTCTCATTCCTTTTGGTATAATTGGTAAAATCTATCGAAAATCACCTCCAGACACAACAATCTCTTACCACCAAAAAGTAATGCAGAAGATAATGGACCAGTCAGTTGCATAATATCCTTCAAAGTAATGTCAAGAGCTTCAATACAATATCTATTTATCATTGGTGCTTCATCTCATATAATGAGATCAGTATTTATCAAAAGCTCGGCAAGATAACTACCTTGATTAATATTGCATGTAGAATCTTCATTAGCATTTATTAGGATGGCAAGAGCAGTACGTCTCCCCGGACGAAGAAGTGAAGCTATACCACTGGATGCTACTTTAATAACAATCTTGCTATTAGACCTTAAACCTGAAGACAATGTCTTCCATATAAATGTATTTGAGATTCCACAATATCCATACACAAAAAATATTCCACTTTTACCAAAATATATGTACACAAATATAACTTCGTACAAATTGAAGTTCTCTCTATTGATCAATCCTAATAATTTATAAACATAGTCGTCAACAAATTAAATTTTTATCCATAAACATAAGGCTCACAAAATATCCAAAAAAAAAAACCACAAAATTATAATTGTTAAAATGTATAATAAAAATGCACAAAAAAATTATTTTGGAGGAGGACCGTCCGTCAAGGCCCGCCTCCAAGCAAGATAAAATTTTCTAGTCCAATCCACCTCTTAAGCACGACAGGGGCCATAAAACACAATATCAGCTAAAATCTCCCTCTATCTCAGTGGAAGTACTCTTTGGACTGGATAAAGTTCAATGCTGTCTCAAACTACTCCACTGAAAATTACAGTTTTTAACATTTTATAAAAGTTTATATGCCTACAACCCACAACATGCATTAACTTCAAAGAGTGAAATTTTAAAATATAACATTTGTGTATCAAGGCAATCGTGAAACCATTCTATTATAATGCTAATTAATTTTATACATAATTTAAAAATGACAAACATGTTATAACTCATAAGCAAAGGGTAAATGTATACATATATACATTCATTAATAATGTAATTGAGAAAAAATATTCACTTGTACATGTTGGGGTTACGTTACCCAACAGTACAATCATGAAATAATTCTTCACTATATTATGTAAATTGATAGTAGTTGTTAAATTTAAAAAAGCATAAAGATAAAAATTAGGAGAGATTATTTCACAAACAAAAAATAACACATTTAAAATTTAAATCTTAAATAATTAAATAAGTGTTACTATTGTACTTTTTCTTGTTCGATCAACTTGACAATGACATTAGCAATCAATTTAGATGAGAAAAATATTTTTTTAATTCATGTAACTTAGGGGAGGCTGCAATTTAAAAATAGTAAGTTTCAGTTTGTCAAAATAAAACATTTAACTTTTTTTCAGCTAATTTAGGACATTAATTTTTTTTTTGCATACATACTATTATTCCACAATGACTGGCCTACTTTTGCTGAAACTAAATCTTATTGGATGTACACACCTACTTTTATCGAACTAATATTTAATGTGCTACTTTTGTCAGATTGAAATTTATTGTCCTTAAATTGTCACCCCCTAATTATAGGCCCAAAAAAATATGTTTCCCTTAAGATATGAATCTAGTTTCCTTCTTGTACCCACGTCCCAAAAAAAAAAAATCTTAAACTTTAACAATGATTTTGAATTCAACAATTTCAAGAAAATTGAAAGCAAATATTATAGCACATTTAAATAATTAGAGAGAGAGAGAGAGAGAGACCAACCTTTTATGCAAGAAAGAAGTATCTTATAACCTTGGACCAATATGCAAAATAATGAAAACTCGAAGTCAATCATCTTGATGAAATCTGGAACATATACACATTCAATGTAGAAAAGTAACTTTTTATGGCCAAGGTACTTCAAACATTTCCAAAGAATTATCATACTAATGCAATATGAAAGGTTTCAATTCTTGAATTTAACAATTTGTAAGCTGCTAATACCATAACATTATGAATTATCAAATGCTATAAAATTTCTGATAACAAAATCAAAGCAATTTTTGGTGAAATCCGGAAGGTGACTCACATAACTCTTTATTTTCTTTTGTCATCTTGTTAAATTTCAATTCAACACTCGTGTAGCTCGAAGCCTATTTCAGATTTAACTGTGAATCATATATTCTAAAAATTGTAAGAATACTTGTTTATCTTTTTCTAATTGTAACTTCACACGTCGACAATGTTGTATATATTATATACATGGATATATAATGTTGTGCATATAATGATACAATTAAACATATGAAATATACATATGTATTATATACATAGATTAATCTTGAAACTCTGGCAACCTTTGTACATCACACAAATGTATGCCATCAAAATTCAGATATATATTTGCATGTAACCAAAATCACATTATTTTCCGAAAGGCCAAAATAAATAAAATAAAAATAAACATACACAAATAGTTAACATGTTTCTGAACCTTTACTCTTCTTGTCATGAACTAAAAATTCAATGATCTCCGGAGCAAGGGATTCTAGACAAAGGTGAAAGGTGTGCACCATAGAGGTATCAATTGAATATTCAACTCTATCCAATGGTTTAGGAAGTTCACATTTAATTGATACTCCCTCCGTCCCAAAGATATATGCACGTTTACTGTTTTTGAGTGTTTTTGCGATGAGTTTTTTATTAGTATTTGAAATGATAAAATATTTTTTAAGGATGCATGCAATAGATGAGAGGTAGATCTATAATACCCCTCTTTAAAAATTACTTTATCATTTGAAATACTAATAAACAACTCGCTCACAAAAACTCGACAATAAAGTAGGTTTGCATATATTTATGGGACGGAGGGAGTATTATTAAATGCAGAAATAATATAAACATAATATTTATTTTTCTTACAAATATTAGTTGAGGGAAAGTTTCACAAAGTTACTCCAATAATCAAATCCATTCAGTTGAGATATTCAAAGATAACTATGTGGAATGTATGTTTTGTGCAAAAAAAGGATAAAATTCAAGCACATTACACAAAGTATAATATTATATATGCTCAAAAATTTGATAAGGAAAATCACTATAAGAATATCATTTCGAAGCAATGATATAGTCTAAGGAGTAACATGTGACTGTGAATATTTGGTAGGAAGAATGACTCTTATCTCCTATTAGTGAAACTATGAACACGAAATTCCATGGATTAAAGATATTCAAACTATTAAACAACAATTAAACATTAAATTATTAGCTAGTGAATACTTGCATATATTTAATTGTTAGGACACAAGTTGGAATAGCTAATTAATTTTATTTTAGTTCACACACGTTATTTTATATTATTGATCAATCAATGAATGAGATACATTTGCTATTTTGTGTAAAGTTGAATAACTTGTAAATTCAATTAAAATACAACCAAAGTTATAAACATATAAATAAAATAAGTAAACAGATGCAACTTTAAAATTAAACATATAAAATAAATAAGAACTCACGGTTGACAAGTAGCTCGTGAATTTAAAACTATGAATTAAAACACCATCTAGATAAAAATTGAACACATCAGAACTAATTGAAGTGATTTCTAAAAGTCTAGAATTTTGTCTCTCAATATAAGTATAATATGAATTGAATTTAAAATCACCGTGATGTAGATATATTGATAATAAATCATTAAAAAAGCATAAATAAAAGTTGTTATTTTTTATTTAAAAAAAAACTCTTATAAGTAGCTTATAGAGATATTATCTTTATGTTATACCTTAATGAAACATGAAATGAAAATTTATGAGATTTATCCATTATATTATTATTAGGTTTTAAAATGACAAAATAAAGAATAACAATAAAATTGTTAATGACTTAACTTACCCATTACTCAGGGGATAAAATAAAATCACGTGCACACATTTCTCTATTTGATTGATAGTTCCTGAAAAACTAAGTACCAGTTGAATCTTTTATATGCTATAACGACAGTAAATCATACCACACTTGACCTAAAATAGCTAAATTTATCATATTCATGACATGGATAAATATTATGGTAAAAAATATCACTGCATTTTTCACCATTTGCAATATTTTATAGAGGTAGTTACTCTTAGGTACCATTTTCAAGTGGTTTTACTCTAAGGTGCTACACCTTTTTAGACTTACTCTAAGATACCAAATATGGGCCAAAAAGTCTTAAATACCCTTATGTATATAATAATGTGTTATATTGATAGTCGTGTGCAGTTTTTAAAATTTGACATTTTTCTGCACCCCACATTTTTAGTAATTTTGTATTTTAAAATTGTAAATTTTGAAATTTAATTGTATGTTCTTTTATTTAATTAATTTTTTTAGCCCATTTAAATATATGTCCTTTTATTTAATTAAATTTTTAGCAACAAAAATTCTGCAAAAAAAAAATTACATATTCGAAACTATTCTGCACACACGTAAAAAATTCTGCACATCCCAAATTTTTTTTAATCATCTCTTCTTTTATTTAATTAATTTTTTTCAGTAATAAAATATTAGCCCAAGAAATTACACCTTCGTATATATATATATATATATATATATATATATATATATATATATTAAATTTTATATTCTTAACCAAATTCTACACACCCGCAAAAAATTTTGCACACCCCAAATTTTTTTAATCATCTATTTTTTTTTATAAATTTCAGACACCAGTAAAAAAAAAATCAGACACCCACAAAATAAATCAGACACTAAGTAAAAAATTCTGCACTCTCGTAAAAAAAATTACACTTGCATACCCGCAAAAAAAATACACACGATATAGAAATCTCTTTCTTTCTCTTTTGCTCAATAACAATAATATTTTCTCATTCAACAAAATATATTCAACATAGCTGAAAACATCTTTTGCTTAATAACAATAATCATCTCCCGTTCAACCAAATATATGCAACATAGCCGAAACCCCCCAAAATTGAAGCAATATTCAACAAACCCCAAAAATTACAAAACACCCAAAAATATAAACAGGTCTAAAATTATGAATCTACAAAAGTTGCAACAATATTTAACAAACCCCCAAAATTGTAGCAATATCAGTCGCACCACCACCTTCGCAGATCCGCGGCCCACGTATTTGTTTCCACCTTCTCCTCCGCCTAGGTCCACCCCCATGACCACCGATCACCACCTAAGTGCCAAAAGTGAACCCCTAACCCGACCACCGATTAGCCATCATCCAAAAACCAATACACCGAACGAACAGACACCCCCTTCCCTAGAAATTAAACAACTAGATCAAACAATTATATCACATCAACATTCAAAAGCCCAAAAAATCTGGTTTACAGAAATATTATATCACCAATATTCAACAGATACACCATCCAGCCCCCCTACAAAAAAAATCTACCTGAACAAATCCCCTTCGTTCGCCAGGTGGTGGCGATTCTGTGCAGCCGATGGCGGATCTATACGATCCACCCAAATCCACTGTCATAATCGTCGATTAAGCACCTTAGAATAATTGCAAAGAGTGAATGCACCCTGAAGTAATACTTGTTGAGAAATGACACTTATGAGTAATTTTTCCTATTTGGGGTACTGTAACACACAAAGTAAACAATAGGTTTTGCAGTAAGCAGTAAAGTATTCAAGGTCCTAACATCAACACATTTCCACTCCACACACGGACATCATTTTGATTGTCAAAACTCACCTTGATCTTGCAAGCCCATAATTTGGCAAGGTTTCACATCATACATCTCCAATTGTAATTAATGGATACAATAATTTGATGGTATCGAAAAAAAGGTACACAAAAAATATTAATATAAAAAATTATTTAAAATATATTTCTGTTAAAAAATTTGGAAGAAATACATAAAAACAACCATCAACAAAACTATTGAAAATGATACAACAAATCAAATCAAAGGTCCCTCAGTTAGTACATTTTAAAATTTATCTTTAAAATACACCAAAACTAACAATATGTATCAATATTAGAAACAATATCTCAATTAGTACATTATAGATAAATAAATGTAGGATCAAACGAACACAAACATATAGTAGGAGATATGAAAATCAAAGCTGCATTATACTTTTAAACTAACCCATCCCTTCTCTCACCTATGATTTGCAGACATAAGCTACATCAACCAAATACCGAGCAATCGAAATGCCAAATTTTATCCCAAATTGCAAAAAGACGACCACGTTTAATTTGCTCTATTATGTATTAGTAATAACATTTATAATAACACATAAATTTTATTATTTGATAAATAATTTAAGAGAGAAAGAGAAAGATGAGGAATAATTTTCATATGTTTTTGTTGGTCCCGGTGCAAACGAGTCTTACACGTGTATGGGGGGGGGAATACACGTGTTCAGTGATTTTTAAAACCTTTTTCTTCATCGAGGTCGGATGGGTAGGAGTTGTCACGATGATTTGTACGAGAAGCCAGACGCATACGAGTCAATGTCTACCGAGGCGGTGATCCCGAAGCCGCTTTTCGGTAGCCTCAGATAACCCCAACTGAGCCTGAGTTTTCAGAGATCCTGAGTTGCTTGAATAGCTACTCAGATGTGCGGAATGGTTGGCCCTTAGTTTATACTCATTTTATGCTTTGCTGAAAACCTTCCTTTTAATGGAATAATGATTAAGGCAGTGATTCAGTTAGATGCAACTTCAGTGGATTGATTCCAACTGAATATCAGTGAAAATATGCTTTCAGTTAAAGATATGCAACAGATAATCAATGCAGTACAGAAAGCAAATAACACAGCAAGTTATAGTGGTTCAGAGACTCAAGCTCCTATGTCCACTCTCTCTGACTCTTCAGAGAAATTCCTTAACCACTTCCTAAGGTTTTCTGACTACCTTTGTAGTTTACTAACCTTTCTATTTTGAGCTTTTCGACTACCTCGTAGTTTACTTACTCAAAAAACACACACAAGCTTTCTGACTATCCAAGATAGTTTACTCACTTCTTCTCTAGAGCTTTCTGACTACCTCAATGTAGTTTACTAACTCTTTACAATTTCTTGGTTGGTTTCCAACTAGGATGAGATATCCTTTACAATTAAGTACAATGCAAAGGCTAGGATATCTCTACTAAGCTTTGGATATATCTTATTAAATCTAGGCTTAGTGAATGAGCTCTCTTCAATGTAAAGCACTTGGGAAATTCTTGGGTTTTCGAGTTCTTCAACTTGCAATAATAAGTTTGAGCTCTTGAGTTGCTTACAAATTTCCGTAACCTTCAATGTAGATGGTCACAAGTATTTATAGGCAAGACACCAAGGTCACTCTTGAAAAACTATCCGTTGGAAGAGATAGCTTCATGAGTTTCCTCTTATGGTGTGTGATGAACGACTATTTTAGGGTTTGAATACTCCCTAGCATGTTTTAGGCAATATGCCTTTATGCGACCGATCACCATTTTTTGCGATGCGGAACATAGTACTCTTGACATGCTTGATTGACTGTCGCTTTTCGGTTCGAAAAAAATCTGATCTTGTTTTCCTCTCGATTGGCTCTTGTCTTGATTAATGTAGACAAACACAATGGCTCTTTTTGGTCAATATCTATGAGTGATATAACCTTAACAACACTTTGTTTTAGTTCTTTTTCGCATGTGAATGTCTTGGGCAATATCTATTTTTCTAAGTAATCGCGTTTTTTCAAGATTGTATCCTTCGGATAGATATTTTGATTGCCTCGGAACATTGAGTTTATATCGAAAGCATTGAAGACATTCTTCGAGTCTTGATAATTATTGTGTGTTCGATATCCTTTGTCTTCGATCTTGATCTTACGAGTCTTGATGTCTTACGAGTCTTGAGTCTTCGAGTCTTGAGAGATATCTTGGACCCGGTATCTTGAGTCTTGATTTCTCGATTTCATCTTGAGTCTCCGGTTTCTCGATCTCATCTTTGAAACATCAGTTTCTCGATTTCTGCCCGAGTCTTGATTTCTCGATTTCACACTTGAAACTTGAAACTTCGGTTTTCTTCGAAACTTATTGAGTCTTGAATCTTGAATCTTGAATCTAACTCGATCTATATCTGCGACTATACATTGTGCAGATAACATCCTGAACACTCTAAAACTGAATCCTGACTCAACTATCAAGATTATCCTGAACATGTCATACTCGGGGGTTTTGGGATCTAATCAAAATCTTCTTTATTAAATTCATCTCCCAACAATTTCCCCTTTTTTGATGATGCCAAAACCATCTTGTTACAAAAACACTTAACCTATACTCAGGTTTCATTTTTTCCTATTACAATACAAGAATGACAAATCTCCCAACAATTTTCACAACAATTCTCCCAACAATTTCACAACACATCATAAGGCATATCAAAATATAAAGACATGTAAAAAGATAATGAGATATTATCTTTGAGCATAAAGATAAAGTTTCATTGATTGTATGATATCAGTTACAGATTACAATGAACTTATCAGAAATAAATAAAGACAAAAAGATAAAGAAATTACAAGAGTCTTCAGTCTTGGTCTTCAGTCTTCTTTGATCTTCAGCTCTGGCTCTTCAGTCTTCTTCAACCTCATCCGCAGGCACTTCAAGGTTGAACATCCCATAATACCTCTTCTTCAGTGCATCTCTCTCCTTGATGATATCAGGGTTGTTACCTGTCAGGCCTAACTGGATGGCATATTGAGCAATCTCCTGAGATATGGCTGTTTCATTTACCAAGCCATTCTCTAGCCTAGAAGGAGGGTAAGTGTATGGACCAGGGGCAGTGATCTGAACTTTTTCTTCATCCGCAAGATTAATCCAGCTTTGTAAGTACTTCGGATAGAAGGTCAGCAGATAGTCGATGAAAGCTTCATTAGGATCTGAGCTCTCCCCTCTCCATTCTCTTAGCACATCGTAGTAAAACCAGAAGGTTCTTTTAATCTCTTCCCAAGCATCATTGAACTGGATTGGCGTCCACTTATCAATGTGCGGCCACTTCTGAACTTTAGCTGTCCCTCTCCTTTTGCTCACAAACTTTCTGAAACCACTTCTACACTTCTGCTCTTCTTCCTTCTTTTTCCTTATCAAAGGCACTCCTGAAACTGAAGCAGCAGTTTTCTTGGCTTGTTCGACCTGAAGTGATCTCAGAGCTCTCTTGGTGTTGAAGACTTCTTTCTGCGGCTCCTCTTCAGACTCTTCAATATCCATTATCAGCTTTCTCTGAGTTGGCTTAGAAGCCTTAGCTCTCTTCCCTTCGGGTTCAACAAACGCCACAACCTTCCTTTTAATAGGTTGTTCAGCACGGGCTAGGCTTGTTCCAACCCTTCTTCTAGCACTCAGCTTCTCAGCAACTACTTCTTGCATGGTTTCCTCAGGAACTTGAGTGTAGACAGGCTTCTCCACCTTCTTGAATTTAAGCTTTTCAGAGGCTTCAACTTCTTTTAAGGCTTCAGCAATGTTTTTTTTTTCTGCCTCTTTGTCTGCCTTTCTTTCCAAGGTGTGTGCCAATAAAACTCTCAGGTCAGCTCCGGGTCTTTCCCCCTTCTTGGCACCATACCTTGGCAGAAGTTTGGATAGTGCAGTGTCCATATGGTATTGTTCCTTGCTGGCACTTAGCACCTCTCCCGCCAACTGATCTTGCTCTTCTTCTAGCCTCATCAGGTGGTTCTTCGCCACAGAGAACTCTTCAGACATCTGTGCAAACTGGTTGGAGGGAGCTTCTTTAAACATCTCTGTCATTTTGGTCATGAGCAAGGAGCCCATTTCCTCAACAGTATTCTTGATCAGATGATCATTCTTCTCCACCAGTTTTGCTTCTAGAAAAGCAGTCCTCTCCTGATACAATTGCTTCAGCTCTGTGCTTAATTCAGCTTTGACTCCATCCATCTTTCCTTCCATGGCAGTCATCTTTTCAGTCAGAGTAGTCTGAAGTTGCATCAGGTCTGAAGTAGAACTCAGACTTTCCATCTTCTGAGACTGGTTGGCCAATGCCTCTTCAATCTGAGCCACTTTGTCCACGATTGGCACAACCTTGTCTAGTTTCTCCACAATGGGAGTGAGATCAATCTCTGGAGCATAGAGAATTTGCTGTTTTTCCTGAGCTGGTTGCTCTGCCTGAGTCTCAGTCTCTAACTGAGCTTCGGTCTCAACCTGAGCCTCAGTCTCAGCCTGAGCTTGGGTTTCCACCTGAGCCTCAGTCTGAAGAGTACTAACTTCAGTATGAGGATGTGTGACATCAGACTTTCCAGCATCAGTACTTTCCTTCTCCAATTGAGATTGACTCTCAGCATTCCCCTGTTGGTCCCCATCTTGATTTTTGTCTTTGGAGCTCGGGGCACCAACATCAGCTTCTGTCCTCTCAGCAAGCTTCTTCCTAACCAGCTCATCAAAATATGATACTTTCATCCTGAGCTTGGTTTTTCTGAACCCGGAGAACTCAGTTAAAACTGTTGTCTCCTCTTTCCACCAGTCTTCACCTCTGAATGAAGCAATATTGAGCATCTCAGGTAGAGTCTGGTTGAGAATGTAGACTGTTGACCTCAGTCTGAAGAAGAGATCCTGAAGGTCAGGATATGTGCTTAACTCAGGGTACCTGTCCAGTATGAACCGTTCCCCCTTGCTTCGCCACTCAGTCTCTTCTGCTTCGCCCTTCTCCAGCTTCGGGCTTTCAGGTTCAGTGGGAAGTTCTTCTTGTTGGGGAATGAGTTGCACAGATCTATTCGGGGTGAATATTTAAATACAAATTTAATTCTTTAATTATTACTAGCATGAATTAATCCTATATTAATTCAAATAATAATTGCAACAACATATCATGCATATAA